>PVLC010001393.1:0-25990 GCA_004027655.1 Graphiurus murinus
TGCTTGAAAAGACAATACTACATGTACATGAAAGATAAATCTGTATTATTTATCACTTATTAAACTTGTTTCACATAAGAATGTAGGGACTACTTGCAATAGTTCTACTGGCTTCTGAAGATTTGGGTTCAACAGGTGTGTTGGTCAGCTTTTTGTTACTATAATAAATAATTGAGATAATAAACTTTTAAAAAGAAAAGCTTTATTTTGGCTCACAATTCCTGGGAATTAAGGGTTCACGGGGTATGATTTGTTGAGCGAGCAAATGAGTTAATAGGATTCAGAATAGAAATGTAAACTTTTCACTTATTGCCTTTAGGGTGCTAGATTTGAGATATTGGGAGGAGGCATGGGGTCTGAACCCATGGATACTCTACCGCTGAGCTATATCCTCTGTCATTTTTATTTTTTATTGTGAGACAGTGTCTGGGTAAGTTGCCCAGGCTGGCCTTGAACTTGTGTTCCTCCTGCCTCAGACTCCCAAGTAGCTGGGATTACAGGTATGTGCCATTGTGCTTGGCTTAGGGTTTAGATTATGAATGTCTCCCAAAGGTCCAAGTGTTGAGGGCTTGGTCTTCAGCCTGTGGTGCTATTGACAGCTGGTGAAACTTTTAATACATGGAGTCTAGTGGAAGGAAGTTAGGTCATTGGTGGTATTGGGGACATATCCTTGAAGGGGATATCCTCTCTCTCTCTCTCTCTCTCTCTCTCTCTCTCTCTCTCTCTCTCTCTCTCTCTCTCTCTCTCTCTCCTCTCTCTCTCTCCAGGCCACCCAGGAGGTGAACAGTCCCCCTCATCCACATATTCCCACCATGATGAACTGTGCCACCACAGAATCCAAGCAATCATGAACTGAAACCTCTGAATCCATGAGCCAAAATAAACCTTTCGTTCTTCGGAATTGATTATCTCAAGTATTCTGTCACAGCAACATAAAGCTAACACATGGGAGCTCCAGAGTTTCTCTGGCGCATGATAATATCACTTAGATCTTTTACTTTCTGGTTATGTTGCCTCCTACTTGTCTGTCTCAAAATTCCTTTCATCTTTACCTTATAAAGATGCAATTGATTGCTTTTAGGGCCTACCAAATAATCCAAGATGGATTCTGTCTCCTAAGATATTTAACTTATGTTTTTAGCCACACAATATTCACTCTTTTGCCATATAAGGCAATATTCACAGGTTCTGGGGATTAATATGAGAATTTATCCTTTCCAGGGGTTATTATTCAGGTCACTCCCAAATCCACATTCATCCCACAGAATAGGACAGAACCCGGGGGAATATCTATAGCCAGAAATGAGGGAGGAGGTAGAGCCACTAAAGAATGTGGAAGAGGAGCAGTCAGAAAAAGAGGAAGTGTTGCTGGATGTGGTAGTGCACACCTGTAATCCCAGTACTTAGGAGGCTGAGACAGAAGGTTTTCAGGATCGAGGACTCTCTGCAACCTAGTGAGACCCTGTTTCAAAGCAAAAAAATAAAAAAGGGCTGGGTGAAGCTTGGAGGTAGAATGCCCCTGGGTTCAATCCCTAGTAATGAAAAAAAATTAGAAGAAAGAAAGGAGGTGCTTCAGGACAGAGTAATCCCATTTAATTGCCTGTCAAAAATGATCAACTTTGGATGACTTCTCTTTGTTGCTTTGTGTGAGCACAGCTGAAGACAAACAGTCTGAGGGTGCTAGCATGCTTTTGATCAAGTGAAATGCCATTTAGTACATTGTTATTGTGTCAATCATTTAATAAATAACCCTCTGTCCACTTAAATTGCCACCATATTCACCCAAAGGTTCCAATTAAAATCTAGGTTATATCATAATTTGTAAAAATGCATACATGTTGATATTTAATTACTAATATGAGTTTTACTTATTTTCATCTATCTATCTATCTATCTATCTATCTATCTATCTATCTATCTATCTGCAAGAACTAAGGAAATAAAAATTTGCTTGAGGAAATGTAGTAATCAAATTCCAGATCTCAACAGAGCATTAAGCAATACAGACATTTCATATAGGTAGGTGTGTGTGTGTGTGTGTGTGTGTGTGTGTGTGTGTGTGTGTGTTACTGGGGATTGAACCCAGGGGCATTCTTAGCTGTACCCCCAGCCCTATTTTATATTTTATTTTGAAACAGGGTCTCACTAGATTGCTGAGGGCCTCACTAAATTGCTAAGGCTGGCTGTGAACCTGTGATCCTCCTGTCTCAGTCTCCCAAGCACTGGGATTACAAATGTGTACCACTTTGCTCAGCTCCATTTCATAGTTTTGCCTTTTCCAGAATCTCAGAGAGTTGGAATCATAACACAGAGCCTTTTCAGATAAACTTCTTTTTTTTTTTTTTTGCAGTACTGGGGATTGAACTCAGGGACATTCTACCTCTGAGCTCTACCCCCAGCCCTGTTTTTTATTATTTATTTTGAAACTGAGTCTCACTAAGTTGCGGAGTGCCTCACTAGATAGCTGAGGCTGGCTGCAAACCTGGATCCTCCGACCTCAGCCTCCCGAATGCTGGGATTACAAGCGTGTGCCACCACGCCCAGCTTAGATAAACTTCTTTCACTTAGTAATATGTATACAAGTTTCCATCATGGTTTTTCATGGGTTGATAACTTCTTTCTTTTGGAAAATTCGTTTTTTAATGTTTCCCATTAACAAATATTTATTGAACTTCTTTTTGCTTGTGTGGTATTGGGGATTAAACCCAGGGGTGTTCTACTACTGAGCTATGCCCCCAGCTCTTTTTATTTATTTTTTATTTTGAAAAGGGACTCTCTCTCTTTCCCTTTTGGGGATTGAACCCAGTGGCATTCCAAGACCTTTTAATTTTTTTAAACAGGTTTTCACTGAGTTACAACACACTGGCCTCAAACCTGTGATCCTCCTGTCTTGGTACTGGGGTTACAGTTGTGTGCCACCATGCCCAGGTTATTTACTGAGCTTCTAAATCAGTGTACCCTGGTTTTCATTTTTATTTCCCTAATGATTAGTGATGTTGAAAATCTTACCACATGATTTTTGGCTATTTACATATTCTGTTTGAAGAAATTTAAATTCAGATATTTTGTTATTCTTTTCATTGGGTCACTGGTCTTTTCTTTATTTAGTTGTAAAGTTTCTTATATATTTTAGATATACATTTCTTATGAGATATATGGTTTGAAAATATTTTCTCTCACTCCATAGATAGTCTTTACACTTTCTTGATGGTGTTTACATTGCATTTTGTAGCACATTTACCTGGCGCCTTGAACAACTCTGAAATATAAAGGTCAAGAATAAAGTTGTGGAGCTGGGGTTGTAGGTCAGTGGAAGAACACTTGTCTAATGTAATCAAGGCCCTATGTTCTACCCCAGCACCCCCTCACCCCCTCACACACACACTAAAGTTGAGGCTGTTCTTTTTAATCAAATATGCCAGCATTTACATATCCAAAAAGGATGTTTTCTACACTCATTTCATTGTCTTGGCAGGCTATATATTTATTCCAAATATAATATTACCATTATTTATATAGTTTACTATCAAGAGATAAGAGATCAGTCACAGTGCTGTAGAATTGTGTTTCTCAAATTTTAGAGTGCTTCAGGATCACGTGGAGCTCTTGTTGAAACACAGTTGGTGGGCTCCACTCTGAGCTTCTGATTTAAGGTCTGAAGTGTAGCACCTGGAATCACAGTACTTGGGAAGCCGAGACAGGGGGATTGCAGGTTCAATTCCAGTACATGGTAACTTAGTGAGACCACAATTCAAAATAAAAAATAAAAAAGAATGGGGAAATAGCTCAGAAATAGAGAACTCCTGGGTTCAATTTCCAGTGCCACACATACAAAAAAATTAAATCTGTTGTTAAAGGACAAAGTTTTTTTCACCATTGAGAAGCATGATGGACACTATTAGACACCTATCAAAATCCATCACACCTTCTTTGTCAACAGTGGCCAAATTTTTGTCTTACTATTTGCCCTTTAGTGAGAGGGACCACATTACTTACCTACTAAGTTTGTAAATCCTGATTAGTCTAAGCCAATCATAGTAATTTATTTTCCTTTGCTAGTGTTTTAAGTAGAGACATGTAATTCAACTTTCATTAATGATATGGGAAGGGATATTTTGATGGGGGCTTTTTTGAAACTGTTTTCTCAATATTTAAAGAGTATTCATTCGATAATATGGTCTCTTCTTCACTGGTTGTGTTTACATCAAGATGTTATGGCTGGAATGGCAGCAATTATCTTGTGATCCTGAGAAAAATAAGCCTTAGGACAAAAACTAACACTGCATGACCAAAAAGAGAGATGGAAACAATGTCATCCTTGAATTATTCTTTGAGACCTTGAAAAAATGGAAACAAAACAGAATAAACAACCTTGGAGCCACCTGACCTTGGGACTTCTCATTAGTGTTAAATATTTTCTTTATAGTTCATGCTATTGGCATAAGTATGAATACTCACAAGATATTCCAAAACACATATCACTGCCCATCAGTTCAGTCAGCTTAGCTTGGTGCCCTGTGAATTAGAGTACAACTTTATGTGCCTCTTTTCACTTGTGTGCCATGTACTGTGTTTACATTGCTGGTATCTCATTACCAAAACTGTACTCATCTTTCAATATTTGGTTTTGGCTCTTCTTTGCCTTTTGAAACATAGAGTCTTTACAATCAACTTTCTGCTTCCACTGGATCTCTGAATTTAGTTGCTTCCATAGTCCATGAAAGTCCCTAATCCACTAATCCCAACTAATGTTCAGCACTTGCTCTAAAAACCAGTGCCTCTTCCTTCATTTCCTATTTCAAAGCATGGTATCCCCTTCCATGCAGGTGGCTCAAGCTAGAAACCTAGAAGTTATCCTAGCTGCTACTTTTCATCTTAACATCCAGTCAGCATCAAAGATGTATTTATTTATTTATTTTTTTTGCAGTACTGGGGATTGAACCCAGGGGCATTCTACCTCCGAGCTACACCCCTAGCCCTATTTTTTATTCTTTATTTTGAAACCGAGTCTCACTAAGTTGCAGAGGGCCTCACAAAGATGTATTTATTTATTTATGTAGTAGGGGCTGAGCTCAGGAGTGTTCTACTTCCAAGACATACCTCCAGGCCTTTTTAATTTTTTATTTGAAATAGACTCCTAAGTTGCTGAGACTGGCCTCAAACTTGCAATCCTCTTGTCTCAGCCTCCCAAACACTAGGATTACAGGCGTGTGCCACCACACCTAGCTAAGATTCACTTATGTTAACCTTACATTGTTGAAGTTCTGCATGCCTGTAATCCCAGTACTTGGGAGGCTAAGATAGTAGGATTACAGGTTCAAGACTAGCCTCAGCAACATTGAGAGACCTTCAGCAACTTAGAGAGACCCTGTTTCAAAATAAAAAATAAAAAAGGGCTGATGATGGTGTAACTTAGAGGTAGAATGTCCCTAGGTTCAATCCCCAGTAACACACACACACACACACACACACACACACACACACACATACAAACATACACACACACTCACACAATTGAAGTTCCTACCCCTTTGTTGTCATCAACCTGGTTCAACTCACCACCCTTTCTTCCAAGTTATAATAACAACTTCCCTGCTGTTTTTCCTATATCCAATTTCACCATTTTCAATGCAACCTCTATTTTGTATTGAAAGGAAACTTTTGAAATGCTGAGCATGCTCAAAGACCTCCCCAATATCTACAAAAGTAAGATTATTTATTTGTGTATTTATTTATTTATTTATTTATTTATTTATTTATTTATTTATTTATTTATTTATTTATTTATTTATTTATTTATTTATTATTTTGAGATGGGGTCTCACTATGTTGCCCAGTCTGGTCTCGAACTCATGGGCTCAAACCCTGCTTCAGCCTCCCGAGTAGCTGGGACTACAGGTACATCCCACCATGCGTGGCTACAGAAATCTTTTCGTGAAACACAGGGTCTCCAGGATCTGGCCCCTGCTTACTTTTCCAGCCCCATGCCTCATTGCTTCTTGATTCTTTTCTCCGTAACACCTCCTGTCCTCCCATGGTATTTTCCTACTTATTCTCTAGATTTGAGTTCAGGCATTTCCTCATGAAAGATTTATTTAACGCCTCTCAATCTAGAATGTGTTTGGTTTCCTCTTTGATCTTTTTTTTACAGCATCCTGTATTTTATTATTGCCCTTAACACATCACAGTTGGTCCTCTTACGTTGACTCTACATTTGCAGATTCAACCAACCACAGACGAAAAATGTTTGAAAAGAATTGTATCTGTGCCAAACATGAATTGCCTTTTTACTCCCTAAACAAACAACTATTTACATAGTATTTACACTGCATTAGGTGCTGTAAGTAATCTATAGGTGATTGACAGTATCCTCCGGGAGGATATGTGTATATTATATGCAAATACTATACCCTTTTATACAAGGGACTAAAACAGCTGCAGATTTTGGTATCTAAGTGGAGGAAATCCTAGAACCAATCCTCCACAGATTCTGAGGGATGATTTTTATTATTATGATCTATTTATATAACTTTATCTTCCCATCCTGATCCTCACTGGAGTGTAAGCTTCTTTTTTATGTGCTTTTATTGGTGCATTATGGTCTCACATCATAATGTAAATCATGTTGACAGTGACATACATGCACATAGCACTTGATGACCCCTCCACCTCCCCTGTCTCTCCTTCTTCCATACAGAGTACTGAGATTGACTTTGGGATTTTCACATATGTACACAAAGTCGATGTTAGTATTTCCAATAATGAACCTCAGTCTTCCCCCTACCCTTCTCTTAGACCACTTCCCTGGCTCCACTGAGGTTTCTCTTCCATTATCTGGAGTCCCTATGGTATCCCAGTTACTCCCTAGCTTGCACATAATATGTGCACATAATATGTCCCTTCACTTTCTGTGACTGGCTAATCTTACTTAATGTGTTCTCCAGGTCCTTCCATTTTCTTGCAAATGACATTATTTTATTCTTCTTTATTGCTAAGTAGAATTCCACTGTGAGTAGAGTGTGGGCTTCTTTATTGCAGGATTTGTGTCTTATTCATCTCTGTATCCCCAGCACCTAGTCTTTGGTCCCTATCCTTCATTGCAAAGGATACTGGACTTTTGGCTGGTGTCCAAAATTCTTGAGTTTCGCTAACACTCATCCAGAGGCAATAGATGAGGTGTTAGGTACTGAGAAAATCTAGTAGTGTGGAGCAATAGTCGAGTCTTACAGAACTGGTTGGCTGTACTCAGCACTCAGCTGTCAGAGGGAGAGATTATTACTTAGCTTGGATTCACAGATTCACCAATCAAATATGACCTCCTCCACCACTGAACTTGCAGTTGTAGATATTCATATGGGTCCTACATAATTCTTTTTTTCCTTGTGGTACTGGAGATTGAACCCAGGATCATTCTACCACTGAGCTACATCCCCAGCCCTTTTTATTTTGAAACCAAGAGTATCAGTAAATTACTGTGTGCTGGCCTTGAACTTGTGATCTTCCTGTCTCAGCCTCCCCAGTACTGGGATTATATGCATAAGTCACTGCTTCTGGATTAGGTCCTACCCAATTCTTATTGTTCTTTCTGAAAATGCAGCTTTTAATGGGCTCCTACAGTGCTCAGTTCATAAAACAAACAAAAAAGATGATGTTTTTCTCCATTTACTATGAAATAGAATACTGAGATATTCTTGCTATCTGTGGTGACCTCTTTAATAGCTCCAGCATAGAAGAATATGCAACTGCTAAGTTACATAATAGAAGAGTCCCCTTCTGTGTCCCTTTGCAAGTAAGAGAAGGAAGTCTTCACATCTACTATGTGCTATGATTGTTGTTGTTGTTGTTATTGTAGTACCGGGGATTTAATTAAGACTCTACCTCAAGCTACACCCCCAACCCTTTTATTTTTATTTGAAAACAGGGTCTTACTAGATTGCTGAGAGTCTTCCTACTTGCTGAGGCTGGCCTTGAACCTGTGATCCTTCTGACTCAGCTTTCCAAGTACTGGGATTGCAGGTGTGTACCATCATGTCTCTCTGTGCTGTGCTATGTTCCCAGATATCTGCCAAATTAATCCACACATTCCTGGTCCCACCTAGGTGTCTGACTGGATTACACTTGCTCCCTTACAGGTGGACATTAAGGAAATGCACCATGGCTCTAGGGGTCTGATGACTGAGCCCCCATGAAGGAGCTCATGCTATTCACTCTTACTGCCTGCTCTGTGCTTTGTTCCTCAGCATCTCATCCTTATATTCTCATTCTTCTAGGATTCTCATGTTATTTCTTAGATCTTACTTCCAAATGTATTTATTTGTTTCTTGTCTTAAAATCAGCATTGGAGACTGGGGTATAGCTCAGTGATAGAGTGCTTGCCTAGAATGTGTGAGGCCGGGCCCGGCGTGGTGGCGCATGCTTGTAATTCCAGCATTTGGCAGGCTGAGACGGGAGGATCCGGGTTCGCGGCCAGCCTCAGCTGCTTAGTGAGGCATTCAGCAACTTAGTGAGACCCTGTTTCAAAAACAAAGAATAAAAAATAGGGCTGGGGGTGTAGCTTGGAGGTAGAATGCCCCTGAGTTCAATCCCCAGTACCGCAAAAAAACCCCCAAAAAACCAGAATGTGTGAGGCCTTGGGGTTGATTTCAAGTGTTGCCAAAATTATTAATAATAAATAAATTAAGTAATTAATTCAGCACTGCTGTTGCTGGAATCTCAGATAAGTATGCCACATTTCATAATACAAAGAGTTGTCTGCTGGAGTTATCTTTAAACCAGAAATCATTTATTCACCAAAATGTACTGAGCACTTACTTTGTTGCTGGGTTCCGTTCCAAATGCTGCAGATACAATAATGAGCGAATTAGGCCAAATCTTTGCCTCATTAATTTACAGTCTAGATGGAAGGAAAGATACTGAACAATCTAAATAAGTAAAATATATATTAAGTGGTGATAAAGAAAAATTATTCAGAAGCTATGTGACATTGAAAGGATAGTGGTGGTGGAATTAGAACTTTAGATAGCATAGTCTGAGAAATTCTCGTGCAAGACTTAAAAAAGCATGGGGAGAGGGAGTCCTGTGGATGTCTACATGGAGAGAAGTAGAGAGAATATTAGATGGAGAGTCTCTAAGGCAGCAATCTGGCTGCAGGGTTTCAGAAATAAGAGATCAGTTTAGTTAAACTGAAGTGAGTAAGGAGGTGAGTTGTTGAAGATGGATTCAGAAATGAGACAGGCTTGGATCTGGTAAGAACTTATGGATCATTGTAACACTCTTGCATTTCATATCATACAAAAGTTCCAATTATGGGATTAGCAATGTGAAGATCACTTGTGATTTTGCAAAGAGAAATTTAGAGCTGGGTGTGGTAATGCACACCTGTAATCCTAGTACTTGGGAGGCAAATAAAGGAGGATTACAGGTTCCCAGACAGCCTTAGAAACTTATCTTCAATATAGATGTAGATATAGATATAGATATAGATATAGATATAGATGATATAGATATAGATATATAACCAGGAGTATAGCTTGGAGGTAGAATGCACCTGGGCTCCATCATTTAAAAAAAAAAGGAAAGAAAGTAAAGTTTGAGGAAGGCTTCACTGCTAGGGTTTAACAGAGAATGGGAGTATGGATAGGCTTTTTTGGTTAGTTTTTTTGGTTTTTTTTTGCTATCAAACAAAGAATAAAAATGTATGTGAGAGGGAGTGGGATAAAGAAAACTTCAAATGGGAGAAATGACAGTGCTTTGTTAACAGTGATGGTAACGATTCAGTAGAAAGTTCGAGCCAGGTGCGGTGGCGAACAGTTGTAATTCCAGTACTTGGGAGGCTGAGACAAGAGGATTGTAGGTTCAAGATCAGCCTCAGCAACCTAAAATAAACCTGTTTCCAAATAAAAAATAAAAAAATGGCTGGTGTGTAGCTCACAGTTAGAGTTCCCCTGGGTTCAATCCAGCACCAAAGGAGAAGAAGGGGGAGGAGGAGGGAACTACATGATGCAGGAGAGAGAGGGGTGAGTTACTAGGGTGACTTCTTGAGTAGGTGAATGGGACTAGGATCTAGTGGACAATTGCAAAGTTTGGAATTAACTGGGAATATGAACACCTAGAATCATACAGACACAATTCTACATAGACACAGGCACTGATAGTTTTATAGATGTGGAAGTGAGACACTAAGAAAGTATTTTGTTAGTTTCAATTTTCTTTCTCTCAGGTGATATTGGATATCTGAGGACAGATGAAGTGTTACATGGTAATTGACGAACGTTTGGCCATATTTGTCAATATGAGAATGAATAAACTAAGAGAATATTATAATATGATCTTGCCCAGCATTAAAGGTTTATTTGAAGTGTGTAGTTGAATAGTTGTTTTTTTTATAAACTCCATTTGCATTCAGCCTCAAGGGCTCAGGGATGGGAAAGGAAGAAGCTAAGATTTAACTAGTATTAGAATATTTCCAATTAAGTCAGACATGGCTAGATGAAGCAACTACAGGGACTGAATATGGACATGAATAATTTGGAAAGACAGACCAGGAGGGAGAGTAAAGTTCAAAAAGGTACTCCTGAATTGGGGTACACAACAAACTTGCTCAAATACAACATACTCTCTGCTGAGATCCATGTTACTTATAAGATTGGTATCATTTAAGACAAATTGATGAACTCCTACAACAACTACTTTGACTGTAACACTAATTTGAAAATATAAGTTCTGGTATGTATATTTTTTTAAAAAAACTAATCAAGTCACTATAGTAATGTACCAGCCTCACTTCATTTATATACTACCTTTCCTATGAAGGGCTTTAAATTGCTGAAGAACAATCTGTCAAGCTCAAGCATGCTTCAGAGGCTATGAATTCTAGAAGAACCAAAGTTTGAGTAAAAGCTGATGAAAGACTAGAGATAGTAAGAACGGGGATGTAGAGAAAAGTGGAGTAGAGAGGGAGTGGTGGGACTTGAGGATAAAAATGCCACTGGTAAATCAAATTGCCATAGAAGTAATGCCTTAAAAAGAATCAAGAGGATGAAGAAAAGTAATAAATGGTGTGGTGCAGGGAGATGCACAAAAGATGATGGAAACATGGAAAAAGAGTAGAAAAATATTGAGATATTTTAGTGATGCTTCTGAAAGAATGAATTTGAATTTACTCATAGAAGCATTTGAAGAGAGTTAATATTTATTCAGTGTTTACTATGCGCCAAGCATTTTACATATGTCTGTTTGTACTTTATTCTTGACACCTCTAAAAGGGGGATATGACAAAAGTCTCCGTTTCACAGATAGAGAAGAAGAGGAATGGAAATGTTAAATCACTTACCTGAGCCCTTCTCTCTCTGATTCCAAAGTGAGCACCCCTTCTTTTGCTGAAACAATCTCTTAATTAAATAGATGTTCTATATAAAAATATCCTTAAAAAATTATTATTTATCTGGGCATAGTGGTGCACACCTGTAATCCCAGTACTTGGGAGGCTGAGACAGGAGGATCACAGGTTTGTGACCAGCCTCAGCAACTTGGTGAGGCTCTCCACATCTTAGTGATACCTTGTTTAAAAATAAAAAAATAAAATAGGGCTGGGGGTATAGCTCAAAGGTAGAATACCTATGGATTCAATCCCCGGAACAAAAAAAAAACAGGTTGTTATAGCTTGGTGTGGTGGTGCATGCCTGTAATCCCAGTACTTGGAAGGCTGAGGCAGGAGGGTCAAAAGCTCAAGGCCATACTGGGCAACTTAGTGAGGCCCTGTCTAAAGTTATTATTTATAAACATCTTTCATTTTAATTTTTTTTTTTTTTTGCGGTACCGGGGATTGAACTCAGGGGCATTCTACCTCCGAGCTATATCCCCAGCCCTATTTTTTATTCTTTATTTTGAAACCGAGTCTCACTAAGTTGAGGAGGGCCTCACTAGGTAGCTGAGGCTGGCCGCGAACTCGGATCCTCTGGTCTCAGCCTCCCGAATGCTGGGATTACAAGCGTGCGCCACCACGCCCGGCCATTTTAATTTTTATAATAATTTATGGCTACGAAATAGAACAATGTGTTTGTAGTTGTGTCCATGAAGATAAACAGGCTAAATAAAAGTCACATTATTTGAAACATTTGTGGGAAATTCAAATGCAAATAAAAGTGTTCCTCTGAACTCATACATTTCATGAAACATCATAATCCAAAAATTTTTTAGTTCTATTTTTGTATGTTATCCTGTATCCACATTCATTTCATTAATTAGATACTTTAATTTTTTTCTATGTGGCCTTCGCTGTAGATATTAACATATCACTGGCTACTGTGAGTGTCTACTAGGCATTTGACTCTATTGGCTATTACATTATATTATGCAAATAACATTATAAAATATAAAGTGAAAAATATCTAAAAATTACTTGAAAATAAAATATTTATTTTAGGTCTCCTTAAATGAGGGATCATTTTAAGAGTCTATACAAACAATATTGTTTCAAAAATCTCAAATCTAAATCAGACATGGTGGCACACATCTATAATACCTGTGACTTGGGAGGCTGAGGAATGAGGATCACAAGTTTGAAGTCAACAAGGGCAGTTTAGTGAGACCCTGTTTCAAAATAAAAAATAAAAAAGTCCGAGGGTGTTGCTCAGTGGTAGAGTATCACTAGGTTCAATCTCCAGTGCCATATGTGCAAAAAAAAAAAATAGCAAATATGTTAGGCACAGTAGTATCTGAATGTAATCCAAGTGTTTGGGAGGCTGAGATAGGTGGGTCGTGGGTTCAAGGCTAGTCTTAGAAACTGAGACACTCAGCAACTTTTCAAAATGAAAAACGAGCCGAGTGTCGTTGTACAAACTTGTAACCTCAGAACTTGGGAAGTTAAGTCAGGAGAATTGCGGGTTCACCGCCAGCCTCAGCTACTTAGTGAGACCCTCCACAATTTAGTGAGACTCTGTTTCAAAATAAAAAATTAAAAAATAAAGCTGAGCATGTAGCCCAGAGGTAGAATACCCCTGGATTCAATCTCCAGTACTAAAAAAAAAAAAAAATCAAGTCTGTCTTCTACAGATTTTGACTAAAATGCTATTTTCTTCCTTACAAAAAGGAGAATTGGTACTTGCAAGGACTCTGGACTGACTTCCAGGTCTTTAATCCATCTTGAATTGACTCTTCTGCAGGGTGAAAAAGTGGGCTTTATTTCCATTTTCCTGCGTATGGTTAACCAGTTTTGCCAACACCATTTGTTGGAGAGGTTATCTTTTTTTCAAGTGTATGTTTTTGGCTCCTTTGTCAAAAATCAATTGACTGTGTGTGGATTTGTTTCTGAGTCTTCTATTCTGCCCCATTGGTCTATGTGTCTGTTTTTGTGCCAATATCATGCTGTTTTTGTTACTGTGGCTTTGTAATATAGTTTGAAGTCAGATATTGTGATGCCTCCTGCATGGTTTCTATTGCTAAGAACTACTTTGGCTATTCTGGGCTTTTTATTGTCCCAAATGAATTTAAGGACTGATTTTTTTCTATGTCTGTGAGGAATGACCTTCATAATTTAATGGGTATTGCATTGAATCTGTAGATCACATTTGGGAGAATGGCCATTTTGATGATATTTATTCTGCCTATCCAAGAGCATGGAAGGTTTTTCCATCTTCTAAGATCTACTTTGGTTTCTTTTTTCAACTTTTTATAGTTTTCCTTGTAGAGGTCTTTTACCTCCTTCGTTATGTTTATTCCTAAGTATTTTATTTTTGGGGTGATGTTGTGAGTGTAATTGTTTTCTGGATTTCTTTTTCAGGGGATTTATGGTTGGCATACAGGAAAGCTTCTGATTTTTTAAGATTGATTTTTTATCTGGACACTTTGCTGAATTTGTTGATGAGTTCTATAAACTTTCGGTTGAGTTTTTTGGGTCTTCTAAGTATAGTATCATGTCATCTGCAAAAAAGGATAGTTTTAGTTCTTCTTTTCCTATTTGTACACCTTTGGTTTCCTTCTCTTGCCTTATTGCTCTGGCTAGAGTTCATAGGCACATGTAAAATCTTTCTCAACAAGACCCCAAAGGCAGAAGCAACTAAAAGGAAGATCAATACATGGGGTTGCATTAAACTGAAGAGCTTTTGTGCAGCAAAGGAAACTATCAAGATCCTCAAAAGAGAACCCACAGAATGGGAGAAAATTTTTGCCAACTACTCTTTTGATAGAGGACTAATATCTAGAATATAGAGAACTCAAGAAACTCACAGCTAAGAAAACAAATAACCCAATCAAAAATGGGCAAGTGATCTAAATAGACACTTCAAAAAAAAAAAAAAAAAACAAAAAAGAAATACAAATGGCCAATAAATATATGAGGAAATGTTCAACATAATTAGCAATCAGAGAGATGCAGATTAAAACTACCCATATATTTCACCTAACCCCAATTTGAATGACAACCATCAAAAACACAAACAAGCCAGGAGTGGTGGCACACGCTTGTAATCCCTGTACTTGGGAGGCTGAGACCAGAGGATCCGGGCTCGTGGCCAGCCTCAGCTACTTAGTGAGGCTCTCTGCAACTTAGTGAGACCCTGTTTCAAAATAAAGAATAAAAATTAGGGCTGGCGATGTAACTCGGAGGTAGAATGTCACTGGGTTCCATCTCCAGTACCGAAAAAAACCAAAAAACAAAAAACCACAAACAATAAGTAAGGGTGTGGAGAAGTGGGAACTCTAATACATTGTTGGTAGGATTGCAGATTAGTGCAACCACTTTGGAAAACAGTATGGAGGCTCCTTAGATGAACGGGAATGAACCTACCATATGATCCAGCAATACCACTTCTGGATATCTACCCAAAAGAATGGAAACCAAACTATCAGACCAATGCAGGTGTATCTATGTTTATAGTCACACAGTTTACAATTGCCAATCTATGGAACCAGCCAAGATGTCCATCAACAGATGAATGGATTACAAAACTATGGGATATGTACACAATGGAATTTTACTCAGCCATAAAGAAGAACAAAATCATGTTATTTGCAGGGAAATGGATGCAATTGGAAAACATTATGTTAAGTGAGATCAGTCAGTCACAAAAAGTTAAAAATAGAATGCCCTCCCTAATATGTGGAAGCTAGGGAGAAAATGGGACATAAGAGGGACTCCAGATGAAGAAGGAGAATCCTTAGGTGAACAAAGAATTTGACTTAACGGAAGGTGATGGGGGGGCACCCTAATGAGCATAATGTACTTTCATGAACATATCAAAGTCAACCACTAAACTGAATATGAGAAGGAGGGAGGGGGGAGGGAATGGAGCACGAATTGGGGAAGGGTTAAATGAGAGATATGTGCATGTATGCCTCTACTAGTTTGTACCTCACAAAGATGTATAATTACAATGTACCAATAAGAAAAAAAGAACTAGATCTTTAATGGTAGGAAACAAAACAAGTGTGAAGACTAACTATATTTTAAATTTTAAAAAATATATATTTTTATATATGCAAATATATATTTTATATATGCAAAACATCATATATATATGTATATATAAAATATATATTTGATGTTTTGCAGTGCTGGGGATGGGACCCAGGGGCTTATACATGCTAAGCAAGTACTTTCCCACTGAGCTACATTGCTTGTCCACATTATTTTATATTTTCATGGTAACTTATTTCATGCCATAGAGATGGAATAGAATTAATATTTTTCCAGTCAGACTGTGTGTTAATCTGTTTTCCTCACTGTGACCAGAATACTTGAGAGGAAGGACTCAGAGTGGGGAAAGTTGATTTGGGCTCATAGTTTCAGGTTTCAGTCCATGGTTGGCCAGCTTGACTGCTCTGTGCCTGAGGTGAGACAGAACACCATGGCAGAAAGGCATGGCAGATGAGAGCTGATCAGCTCATGGCAGCCAGGAAGGAGAGAGGGAGAAGGAGAGGGAGAGGGAGAGGGAGAGGGAGAGGGAGGGGGAGAGAGAGAGAGAGAGAGAGAGAGAGAGAGAGAGAGAGAGAGAGAGATTATGAATGACCAGGGAGAGAATAAACCCTTACAGGCCCACCCACAGCGATCTGCTTTTTCCCTCTACCTGTCACCTCTCAGTAGTCCATTCAATTCTCAATAGATGAATCCACTTATGAGGTCAGAATCCTCATGATCCAATCCAAAGCCCCACCTCTGAACTTTGTTGCATTGAGGATCATACTTTAACACATGAGCCTTTGGGGGGAAATTCTAGATCCAAACTATAACAGATTGTCAGTTCATTTTAATACAAAATTTAAACCACAGGACAGATGCAAGAATAGGAGAAAAGATAAAAAGAAGGAATTCAGGTCTATGACTTCAGCCTTACATAGGTGTGCCCTTAAATTTTGACCCCAGACAAAGATATCCTTCCCTGGCATTTGTTGACTGTATTTCACAACATAATTTGGGGAATGACATGCAGCCTAATGATTTTTCCTGTTATAGACAATGCAGGGAAAAGCACTAGGTCATTTAGGCATTCAAGCCAAACAATGAAATATTCACTAAGATGTTAGAAAGTTCCAATAAGATTCTTCAAGGCAATTTATTGGGATAATAAAAAACCTCAACGCTTTAGCCAACTTTAGGATTAAAAAATCAAACCCCGACTGGGCGTGGTGATGCACACTTATAATCTCAGTACTTGAGAGGCTGAGACAGGAGGATCCAGGTTCGCGGCCAGCCTCAGCTACCTACTGAGGCACTCCGCAACTTAGTGAGACCTCGTTTCAAAATAAAGAATAAAAAATAGGACTGAGAGTGTAGCTTGGAGGTAGAATGACCCTGAGTTCAATCCCCAGTACGACAAAAAAATCGAACCCCTATATTATTTATAAATTAGTAACAAATATGTATATGCTGACATAGAATTTCAAAACATGGAATGAGAAAATCACTTTTACTTTCTTAGTCATTATTATTATTATTATTATTATTATTATTATTATTATTATTATTATTTTGGCACTGGTGATTGAACCCAGGGGCATTCTACCTCTGAGCTACAGCCCTAGCCCTATTTTTTAGTCTTTATTTTGAAACAGGGTCTCACTAAGTAGCTGATGCTGACCACGAACCCGGATCCTTCAGTCTCAGCCTCCCAAGAAGTGGAATTACAAGCGTGCCTCATCACGCCCGGCAGTCATCATTCTTTGATGAATGCTAATTCAAATTGCTAATTCTTCTACCACATAAGTTATTTGATATTTCAAATAACTAAGAAATTAATGTAGACAAAGGACCCAAGTAGAGAATATCTTCAGAATGGGGATACACATCCTTCTTTGATTTCATCAAACACAAGGAATATAAATACCCATATAGGAGAGAACAGTTTAAAAAACTGGAACCTTTAAGTTTTAGTTTGCTCAAGCTACCATAACAAAATACTAAAAAATCAGTTGCTTAAATGACATAAATTTATTTCTCACAGTTTTGGAGGCCAAAAGTCCAAGATGAAGATGCCAGCCAGGTAGAATTCATTGAGGCCTCACCTCTGGACTTGTAAGAAGTTGCTATCTTTTTGTTTACTTGAATGACATCTTCATGCTAACATAGAGAGAGCAAAAGAGACTGAACTCTGATGTATTTTTATTATATACTATACATGGTATATATAATTATATATGCTATATATTTTTATTATATATTATATATAATTTATATATATATGTATATGTATAATACTTAGTGTGACTATCAGCAACTTAGTGAGACCCTATTTCCAAATAAAAAATAAAATACGATTGGGGATATAGTTCAGAGGTAGAATGCCTCTGGATTCACCCTCCTGTACCACACAAAAAATGAATAAAAAAGTAAAAATAATGACCTACTGTTCTCATTAATCAATAAATGTTATTATTTTCAAATTTTGATGCTATTCGTCTTTTAAAAGAACTAAAAGACCTTGACTATTAAAAGGTAGAGTTGGAAGTTGACATGGTGGTGCTCCCCTGTAATCACAGTACTTGGGAGGCTGAGACAGGAAGATCACAGATTTGATGCCAATGCACGATAACTTAGCAAAACCCTATTTCAAAACAATACATAAAATAGGGCTCAGGGGTAAAACACCCCTGGGTTTAATGCTCAGGACCACACACAAAATAAAAAATGGAAGAGTTGGAGACTAATGTTGCTTAAGACTTATTTTTGTGTGTGTGTGGCACTGGGGATTGAACCCAGGGGCATTCTACCTCCAAGCTACACCCCCAGCCCTATTGTATTTTTATTTGGAAACAGGGTCTTGCTAGGTTGATGAGTCTCATTACCTTCTGAGACTGTCCTCTATCCTGCTATCCTCCTGTCTCAGTCTCCTAAGTACTGGGATTACAAGCATGCACCACCATGCCCGACTTTTAGATTTTTTTCATTGAGGTGAAATTTATATAAATTAATGATTTTAAAGTAAACAATGCAATGGTTCACAATATTTTGCACCCACTGCCACTATCTAGTTTAAAAAATTTTTAGTCATCAAGAACTAAAATGCTATTCTTATTAAACAGTTGTTCCCCAATTCCTCTCCTCCAGTCCCTGGCAGCCAGTTAATCTGGTTTTTCTATGGATTTGACTTTTTTGGGCATTCATATAAGTGGAATTAGTACAATGGTAGCCTTTTGTGTTTGGATTATTTCAATTAGCATCTTATTTCCCAGATTCATCCATATTGTGGCATATGTCAGTATTTATTTATTTATTTATTTATTTATTTATTTATTTATTTATTTATTTATTTATTTATTTATTTATTTAGTGGTGCTGGGCATTGAACCCAGGAGCATTCTACCTCCCAGTTACACACCTAGCCCTTTTTATTTTTATTTTGAAACAAGATTTCCCTAGGTTGATGAGAGACTCACTACTTTCTGAGGCTGTCCTTGAAGCTGCAATCTTTCTGTCTCAGCCTCCCTAGAACCGGGATTACAGGTGTGTGCCACCATGCCTGGCTTCCTTCATTTCTTTTTTATGGCTGACTCATATTCAGTTGTAGGTATATACAATACTTTTTAAAATTTATTTGTTTGTTGGTGAGTATTTGGGGTGTTTCCATCTTTTGGTTTATTGTTACACTTCTAATAGTCTGATAAAGGCTCACAATTCCTGCATCTACAACTCTACCTCATGTTATGAGCTTAACTACCCTAGAAAAATTTTGCTGCATCCTGGATCTCGAGACACTTGGCTTGGTTGCTCCCATATGAGCTAGTCTTTCCTTCCTTGAAAGTTTATGGAAGAATCTGTCTCATGCACTCAGCCTCCACAATAGAAAAGTTAATCATGAACTGCTCCTTTGCTTCATCCTCCTCCTAGTTGATTAATTCTTTCCTTAGTAGAGCGTCTTTCAATCTCTTTTTTTGCTTTCCTATTTTTGCTTTCTGGCATTTGCCATCCATGTAACTGGTCTTCTGTGAGAGATCTGACACATGCTGGAGTATTTTTTTCCTGATCTAGACGGTCTCCTAAAAACAGTTTGGTATTATAAAACTCAGCTAAACCTAAACATAACTTTTTTGGGGTACTGTATGTTAAACCCAGGGACATTCTACCTCTGAGCTACACATCCAACCTTATTTTATCTTTTATTTTCAAACAGGATATCACTTAAGTTGCTGAGGGCCTTGCTAAGTTGCTGAAGCTGGCCTCCAATCTGCGATCCTCCTGTCTCAACTTCCCGAGTACTGGGATTACAGGTATGCCCTACCATGCCTGGCTTAAACATAACTTTAAAGAACACATTTTTTTAGTGCTGGGAATGGAACCCAGGGCCTCATGCATGACAAGCACATGCTCTACCACTAAGCTATAACCCCAGCCCAGTAAACCAGTCTTAAGTCAAGCTTTTGCCTTGGTGGCAAAAGAATATGAGTTCCATAAACCAATTCCTATAGATGCTATCCCTCTGACATTTTATGATGCTTCAATCCAGGTAAACTGTTCATCTCTCCTGAGCCATGAACATTGACGACATGGTGAGGAATACAGGTCAGTAGGATCAAATGATTGCCCAAAGATGCCACTCAACCCATGCTATGCAGCTGGCTTCTCCAGACCTACAGAAGGCCTTTCTGATTGCCATAATAAGATCTGAATCCTTCATGCTTCTACTCAATGCAAATTATTTGAGACTGTTTTTTAGCCCTAAATTGCTCTAAGGAAATTTTGTCCTTCAGTCTAAAGCTGAAGGAGGCTTTATCTTGAATGTAGATATCTCTTTCTACAGTACTGATTTGTCCAATAAACAGATTGAACATGTGCTTGCTAACTTGGGGCAGTTTGGGGAGGGTGAAATAATTTGATTTTTATTATTTTACACAAAGCATTAAAACAGTCATAGCCAGGCGTGGTGGCGCACGCTTGTAATCCCAGCATTCAGGAGGCTGAGACCAGAGGATCCGGGTTCTTGGCCAGCCTCAGCTACCTAGTGAGGCACTCCGCAACTTAGTGAGACCCGGTTTCAAAATAAAGAATAAAAAATAGGGCTGGGGGTGTAGCTCGGAGGTAGAATGCCCCTGAGTTCAATCCCCAGTACCGCAAAAAAAAAAAAACAGTCATGATGGGGAAAGGCAAATATATCTTAGACTTCTATTTATTTAGTTGATAGTATGTCATTAGTTTATTTTAAAAGCTGTCATATAGTATAATTGACATTTTTGGTGGACCGTTCTGAATTGCAGTGTATCTTTTAAATTTTAGAATATATATACAATTCAGGCACTATAATCTTTTCATGGTTTAGAGCTTCTGAAGGGTTTAATTCGGCCCTGTAACTCAGGTATTTAGAGGTCAAAACTAATATGAGAATGTGAGAAAAGTCATGATATATCGCTACCATCCTTCCTCTCACATTTAAAATTAAATACAGAGTTATAAATAGAAAACTTAACTATGAACTTCCTTTTTCCTTCTTTTATCACATGGTACCTCATGGTAATAAGCCCATTCCATAAGCAACTGAAAAATAATTTCCATAATTATTAAAAATAACTGGCTCTGAAATGTGAAATATTTCCTCTTTTCCTTTAATCTTAGAAAATGTTATAACATATTTTGAAAATGCTGGAAATGAAAACACAGTTGTGGTAAAGCAATGATATCTTTTTTCAATGTGGTACTGGGAATTGAATCCAGGGATGTTCTACCTCTGATCTACACTCTGAGCCCAATTTTATTATTTATTTTGAAACAAGTCTCACTAAGTTGCTATGAGGCTGGTTTTGAACTTGCAATCCTCCTTCACAGCCTCCCAAGTACTGGGAGACCATGCCTGGCTAACATGGGCATACCTTATTTGAAATGTTACATATCTTTTTGTCAGTGAAGGAGATTGAACCCAAGGCCTCTATCACTGAGCTATATCCCAGCCTTGAAACTTTATATAAGTCAACGTCATGTTATTTTTCAATTTTCATTTTAGTATGGCAGTTTGGGTGTTGAACTTACGTTGTACTTAAAAATAATGTTTGAGGATTGCAGATTTGAGGCCAGCATGTGGTAACTTAGTAAGACCTTGTTTCGAAATAAAAATAAAGGGCTGGGAATATAGAGGTATAATGGTCCTACCTTCAATCCCAGCACTACAACAACAAACAACAACGAGGGAGGGAGGGAGGGAGGAAGAGAGAGAGAGAGAGCGAGAGAGAGAGCGAGAGCGAGAGCGAGAGCGAGAGAGAGAGAGAGAGAGAGAGAGAGGATGAGAATGAATATGAATGAATATGTTCCTGACCATATGGGTATTTGGGTATTATATTTTTAATTTAGATGAGATCAGGCAGGTTGAGGGTGGTATGGCCTTAGACTCCCATTTATTATATTTGTGTTCCATCTTTTTTAACCTCATATGAAGAGTAAATGTGCCTTACTGAATTTGCCAACCTAGATTTAGATAGAACTAAGTCACCTTGGTCTTTAATACTGAGGATAGGCTAGTAGAACTTACCTGTGAGTCCAAGACTCACAACAGCTTAATCTGGTATCCAAAATCCTTACTATCATCCAGGTATGGTGGTGCATGTTTGGGATCCCAGTATTGGAAAGGCTGAGACAGGAGAATTGCGAGTTTGAAATCAGCCTCGACAACTTAGTGAGAATGTCAGAAACTTAGGGAGACTCTGTTTCAAAATCAAAAATAAAAAGGTCTGTGGGTATAGCTCAGAGGTAGAATGTCCCTAGATTCATTCAACAGTACCAAAAAAAAATCCTTACTATCCTATTTCTATTATTAGTTTTAGCAATGAAATTTCATCAGATCTTAGGTTAGTATACTGGTTTTCTTTCACCCTTTGACGTACAATTGTACTTGAATGAATGGATGGGCTTTTCATAAACTAGAAGTGATATGTAAGGTACATAGAACAAAACCTATGGTGCAAGTTAAGGAACAGCAGGAGAAAAAGTATTAAGGCAGAAAAACACAGGAATGATCCATAAAGGGAAGTAGGGAGTAACATAAGACAATGAAGAAAAAGTATGTTCAGTTAAGTATACAGTGGAGCTAATAATAGTGTCACTGTCACTACTTGTTGGGTTTCATTGATATCAATAAAATCTCTTCAGGGCAAGAGCATGGATGAGTTAAGCCTACTCCATAAAACAGAATGAAGATTTCCTACTGAGTAACTGGCAAAAGTCTCTTCAGGTAAAAGGGTATGGAGTTATATTGTATTAGGTGAGGATAGGATGTTGGGACTTGAGTCTATTTAAAGAGACCTACAGTCTCTGTGGTTGTAATTTTCTAAAACAGAAATTAGTCTATTATTTCTAGGATTTTTTTTTTGGTGTGGTACTAGGGATTGAACTCAGGGACATTATACCTCTGAGCTACACCTCCAGCCCCAGTTTATTATTTTTATTTTGGAACAGGGTATTACTAAATTGCTGAGGGTCTTGCTAATTTGCTAAGACTAGCCTCCAACCTCTGATCCTCCTCTCTCAGCCTCCCAAGTACTCGAATTACAGGAATTTGCCACCACACTCAGCTATTTCTAGGGTTCTAAACAAAAGGTATTTCCATTTCTCTCCAGCCTTGCCAAAATAAGGATGTTTCTATGGTCTGAGGCTAATAGTAGGCCTCATCCAACTCTGTGTCTTGCTACTGAAGAGAGACCAAGCTCAAATAGGATGTAGGATGAAGTTCAAATATGAGTTAAATATGGGATGGTCAAGATCACTTAGGGAATTATCTTTTCCAGAAGTCTGGTCTTTAAAAGAATTTTATAGGTGCATTATAATTATATAACATAGTTAAGATTCAAAGTGATACATTTATATATACACACATCACTTGGTGTGTTTCCCTCAGATCATATAAGTCTAGCACACAGTCTGGAAGTAAAATTTCTACAAAAAGTTTATTTTATTTGGGCATCTGCTTGGATTCATTTATTTATTCAACAAATATTAGTTGAGTGCCCACTATGTGTCAAGGCCTATTCCAAACTTCAGGGAAAAAGGTGAACAAAACCAAGTCCCTGTCCTCATATGGCTTGCAATCTTGTGAGGGCTAGATAGTAAATTAATCAATAGCTGCATGTCGTGTAATCTTATATTGATAATTATTAATAAGAAAATTAAAGTAGGTTAAGGGGCTATGGAATGAATGAGGCACAGTTTTATACAAGGTAGTCAGGGGGCAGCCAGTCTGATGGTGATATTTGATTAGAGACATTAGTGAAGTAAGGGAGTATATTATGTGAAGATTCCAGGTAAACAGCTTTCCAAAGGGTCTAGGGGACAACCAACCTGAGGGTTCCAATGTGAGAATGACTTTGGAATGTTCTAGAAATGGCAAAAAGACTGTTGCTAGAGCAGGGTATAGAAAGCAGTGGAATATGAGATCAGAGAAGTAAACAGAATAAAAACTACATAGGGCCCCACGGGCTTATGATTAAGATTTGAGGTTGAATTTTTTTTTCTTTTTTTTTTTTTTGCGGTACTAGGGATTGAATTCAGGGGCATTCTACCTCCGAGCTATACCCCCAGCCCTAGTTTTTATTCTTTATTTTGAAACTGAGTCTCACTCAGTTGCGGAATGCCTCACTAGGTAGCTGAGGCTGGCCGCGAACCCGGATCCTCCGGTCTCAGCCTCCCGAATGCTGGGATTACAAGCGTGCGCCACCACGCCCGGCTTTGAGGTTGAATTTAATTTCAAAAAGTGATTAGAAGCCATAAATGGTGGTGCACACCTGTAATCCCAGTCCTTGGGAAAGCTGAGACAGGAGGATTGTAGATTTGAGGCCAGGCTCAGCAATTTATTGAGACCCTATTTCCAAATAAACAATAAAATAGGCCTGGGGGGTGTACCTAAGAGGTAGAACCCTTGTGGGTTCAATCCCTAGTACCAAAAAAAGTGATTAGAAGCTATGAGAAAGATTGAACAGGAGAGTCACATGGTCTGATTTATAACTTAAAATTTCTCTGCTTATTCTTGCTTCTGTGTACAGGTTAAATTATCCTTGATCCCTGATGATGAATTGACAACCTCTTAAAAGACCTCTAAATCTTTTTAACTTTTGATCAAGGGAAAGTTAGCTTAAGTACATGTCCTAGGGGAGCTCAACAGTATTCCAACCATCTTCCTTCAGGATTTCAGTTTTCATTCTCCACTCTATGGTGGACATGGTCTAAGCTCTTTCATCAGTGTCTGGCTGGAAGTAATCTACTCAAGCTTTAAGGACACATGCATATTCTATAGCTTTAGTTCTCCTTGTCCCTAAGCCTGTGGGTGTTAGAGATGTATCACTTAATGTTTGATAACTTGGTGGTATTTTACTACTTGGGCTTTCCAAAACAATGATTGATCTTCCAGGGACCTCTTGGTATCAGGAGACTTCTTGCTCCATTGCCTTGCTCTGGCACCGCAGTTTCAAATCATATTTGCAAATACTTCCAGGGTCTATGGTAAAAAGTTTCTTTTCCTTTTTGTACAAAACACAAGCATTTACCTGTAATATAATTTAGAACATAGGGTCTTTAAGTCACCATATCCTTCTAGGAATAGATTTCATTCTCTCTCTCTCTCTCTCTCTCTCTCTCTCTCTCTCTCTCTCTCTCTCTGAAAAACTGAGAATTGAAGTTCTTTAGCAACCAAATGGTAGAGCCAGATTTATAATCAAGTAAGAGATGTCTGTGAAATATATGAAAATATATCATTACATGTTGCTTTGTTGCTAAAGATTTAATTTGCTATTTATAATTTTACCTTCCTCAGTATTCATAATATAGTAGCATTTATTAGATCTCATCTTAAGAAGAAAGTTTTCCTCTCTGTCACTTTTATTTGAAAATATATTTTAAAACTTGCAACTTATAGGGAAAATGTGGTGAGTGTTTTATTTTTGTTGTAGGCATAATAAAACTAAATAACCAAGACTAACATTAGTTTGAACTTTACCTTGGAATATGTCCATGAAGAACAAAGAAAGCCAGTTTAATTCTTTTGACTTTCTCTATCCAGCTTCTTATATCAAAGACCCTTTGACATGAGCGAGTAAGTTATAGATTGTGAATTATTTGTGGTAGCTTGGATCCATCTCGAAGACTTTGCATTAGCTTAGAATAGAGCTTTTACCTCAATTTCAGTCTTCTGTTTTTCCAGTGATTTCAGCCATCATTTTCCTCTTTCAGATTCTTTATCCTTCAAACCACATTATTTGGGAGGATGAGCTATGGGCTGAATCAGACTGATTGTCAATTCTGATTTGAAAGGAAGGTTCATGAAATACAGCAGTGCCGCAGCTCAGTGCTCAGTATTCCAAGAGATACCATTGCTATGGTTCTCAGAGTTTTCAAACCTTTACAAAGAATGTTGGACAGCTAATGCATTTCAGCCATATTATTTCAGAGTAAATCTCCTAAGAGATTGGTAGACCTTCCCCTAAACTGACTATACTTGGGTTTAAGATAAGGAAATAAGTGCAGTCAACTGTATTATAACATACCTTTGTTATAATGCAAAGTTCACAATCACTACAAATTTTTTTG
>PVLC010001393.1:26090-83096 GCA_004027655.1 Graphiurus murinus
CTGGGGATTGAACTCAGGGGCATTCTACCTCCGAGCTATACCCCCAGCCCTATTTTTTATTCTTTATTTTGAAACCGAGTCTCACTAAGTTGCGGAGTGCCTCACTAGGTAGCTGAGGCTGGCCGCGAACCCGGATCCTCCGGTCTCAGCCTCCCGAATGCTGGGATTACAAGCGTGCGCCACCACGCCCGGCTCACTACAAATTTAAAATGTGGTGAATTTTCTAACTCAGGGTGCCACATAGCTGACTATTATTTTGGAAAGGAAATAATCGAGGGCAAAATCCACTAGTGTGTGTGTGTGTGTGTGTGTGTGTGTGTGTTGTGTGTGTGTGTGTGTTACTAGGGATTGAACTCAGAGGCATTCTACTTCTGAGCTACATCCCCCTTCTTTTTCAAGTTTTTTATTGTTGTTTTGAAACAAGGTCTCACTATGTTTCTGAGAATCTCGCTATATTGCTTAGGCTGTTCTTGAACCTGTGATCCTCCTGTCTCAGCCTCCTAAGTATTAGGATTACAGGCATACACCACTATACCCAGTTCAGTTTTTAATTTTGCACTTGGCCACATATTACTTTGTTAATTTCTCCTATTCAAAGCCTTTTATTTTTTTTTATTTTTATTTTTTTGCAGTACTGGGGATTGAACTCAGGGGCATTCTACCTCTGAGCTATACCCCCAGCCCTATTTTTTATTCTTTATTTTGAAACCGAGTCTCACTAAGTTGCGGAGTGCCTCACTAGGTAACTGAGGCTGGCCACAAACCCGGATCCTCCAGTCTCAGCCTCCCGAATGCTGGGATTACAAGCGTGCGCCACCACACCCGGCTGCTCAAAGCCTTTTATAACTCATCTCAATTGTTTTGTGCCCTCACTTAGCACGTACTTATTTTTCTGAGACATACAGATTTATTTAGGATAGTAAGAAATACATATTTAAGGGAGAATGCAAGCCACCTCAAAAGTGAAAGAGGCCAAGGCATGTACTTACTTACTATATATCAGAATAAGCATGTCTAATGATTCTGTCTTTCTATTGAGGACTGGAGGGGCAAAATCCTTCAATAAGCACTTTCACATATGTCTTCTCCTTTAATATAATTCAATAAGTTTTACTGATGAATCATAGAGAAGATAAAGTTACTTGCCCAAGGTCACCCAACTAGTTGAGTGTAGGCAGGCTTTAAAAACAAGTCTGTCCTACTCCAAAGGCTGTGCTTTTTCCAATATATCACAGTGTCTACAGGAAGCTACTTGCAGTTCTTGGCAGGCTTTGTCTTTTTTTTTAACCTAAGCTGTTTTCAAGTAGGTCACAAGAGAACTGGGTAGCATAGTATTTGATTCTTTTTCTATATTTTGGAAGGACATATTTTTAAAAGGAGATACGGTAGATGCTTTTGTTTAAACAACATCGTTCTATAACTAGAATATTTCCAAATAAGGATGACTTCCAAAACTTATTTGCTTTCTTGGCAGCCTCCCCACATTCTTTGTGAATGCAACTACATTTCCCATCTTCCTTGTTCAGCAAAGGATCATATGCTAATAAAATTTTTGAAAGGTGTGGCTTGGTGATATTATTTTCAGAGTTGAAATAACCAGACTTCCTGGCATCATAATATCAAAATGTGCTAGCACCAGCTGATAAGTTAAACATTCTGAAATTCACTTTCGTCGAGCTGTACTTCTGTGTAGCCCTGATTGTGGATATTAGTGGGGGGTAGAAGCTAATGCCAAAATCTTAAACTACAGCTATTTGTGTGTGCCATTTCATAAATAGGAGATACATTTCCTTCTATCAAGAAGAGTTTTTTTCTCTTTTTGGCCAGAGCAGGAAATATAATAGCAAATCATTGCATGATAAAAAGTAGAGATAGGAGAGCTCACACTTAAAGTTGTTATTGCATGTATGATGCTCAGACCTTAATCACTGTTGTGCAAAAATATAACTATTTTCTATAACATCTATATTTCAGACTTTTTTTGTGGTTCTGGGAATGGAACTAAGGGTTCAAGTGACATTCCCAGCCCTTTTTATTTTCTTATTTTGAAAAAGGGACTCACTAAGTTACTGAGGCTGGCCTCAAACCTATGATCCTCCTGTCTCAGCCTCTCAAGCACTGGGACTACAGGCATATGCTACTGCACTTGGGCTTATAGTACAGACTTTGAGCCATGATTGTGGGGATCAATGAGGGGAACTTGAGGAAACAAATTAATCTTGGTCCTTAGGGTCTTCCTCTGAAGGTTGGCAATGTTGTGCTTTGGGGATCTCCTGTAGTGCTGATGTGTTTGAGGAAATGGAGTGAGTAGCAATGATGAGGGGACAATCATATGGTTGTTAACCAAAGGGATAAGAGGCTGAGATGTCCACTCTTCTAGCCCATGTGCCAAAAATATCTGACAAGAACAGCTTAGAGGAGGAAAGATTTATTTGGGATCATGGTTTCAGAGGTTCACACCATGGTCAGAAAGCTTCAAGATAGAATTATTCATGGTGAAACAGCATGATAGAGGAAAGCTGCTCAGATCATGGCACTGGAAAGCAGAGAGAGTGAAGGGGAGGGAGGAAGTGACTAAGGACAGATATAGTCCCCAAAGTCATACCCTCAATGACAGTTATAGTCCCTCAAGCCATGCCCCACCTATCCATAGTTTTCATCATTTCCCAATAAATTGGTTCAGATTATTAAGCCATCAAATGGATTCATCTACTGTGAGGTCAGAGCGCTCATAATCCAATTAATTCCCCCTGACCATTGCTGCATTGTCTAACACATAAGGTTTTAGGGGACAGTTCAGATCCAACCCATAACGACCTTTTAGGTCAGAGGTCCTTGGCTGCTTTTCTCCTATTTTGGGGGCTCACGAAACTTTGCCAACTCTGCATATAGAACTGACTGCCAACAAGCATCTCACAGCCACTGATTTCTAGGGTCCTAATGCTTTCTACTTGAACTGTGTTATGGTTTGGGGTTGGAATGTCTCCCAAGAGGCTCATATGTTGAAAGCATGTCCCCAAAGCAAAATATTCAGAGGTGAAATAATTAAATCAGGGCTTTAATGTCATCAGTGAATAAATCCACTGAAGGATTAATAATTCAAATGGATTAAGTATATGGTAATTTAGAAAGGTGGATGTGTCTAGAGGAGGAGGTAGATCACTGGGAGTGTGGCCTTGGGAACTTTATCTGCCTCTGGTTGCTTTCTATCACTCTCTTTCCTTCTAGGTGCCACTGAATTGAGTTCAGCTTTCCTTTTCCACATCATGCTGCCAGGGTGTCTGCCTTGGAGTCAGCTGACTATGGACTATACCTCTGAAATCATTAGCCAAATAAATGTTTCTTCATCTATGTTGTTCATGTCAGGAATTTTGGTCACGGGGATGGAAAAGTGGACTAAAGCAAACTGCCAAGAATGAAGTAAAGGCTTTGATTTTCTTCAAGAGTCTCATATTTAGCTCCACCCTTCTTGTCCAGCTTAGAAGAATCTATTTGCAGACTGAGAAAAAGACATCTCCCATTCTGCATTTTAAAGGTCTTCTGTGTGTCTGTGGGCTTAGACTTAACTTCCTGAACTTGTAAGCTACTTGTGGTTATTTTGCTGAGTTACCCTACTTTTGTCCTCCAACAAAAACAGACTATGCTACCCACTTAGATATGTGTGTGAGGGGGAGGGAGGGGAAGAGAGAAAAAAAAACAATACTGAGGAAAAAACAGTCAAAACATCAAAATATTATCCTGTCATCTTATCCACTAGAACCAGTAAATTGCTTTTCTGCGAAGTTTCCTCAGTACTTAATGAATTTGACTTGGAGTCCAGAACTAACTGTAATGTGTGATGACTTTCACAAAAATCTATCTAACCCTGAGAAAAACAAATCCTTAAAAGCTCCAGAATGAAAGCTGGGCCTGGGTGTGGTGGCCCATGCTTGTAATCCCAGTACTTGGGAGGCTGAGACAGGAGGATCCCAGGTTCACAGCCAAATGCTGCAGCTTAGTGAGACCCTGTTTCAAAATAAAAAATAAAATAGGGATAAGGGTATAGCTCAGAGGTAGAATGCCCCTGGACTCCACCTGCTGTAACATCAAAAACAAAATGAAAACTTCAGAATGAGGAGTGGGGGCAGAGGGGATGAAGAAAAGGCTGCTCTCATGAGAGTTTCAACTTCTTCCCATGTCAGAATAGCTCCACAGAAGTGGCTTTGCTGGTCAGCCTTAGCAGTGCAGCTGGACCCTGTCTTGTGGCTGCTCTCAAGCTCCACACTCCCATAGCCTTGCCTGGACAGGTCTGCAGTTCCAGTGAGGGATCAGCTCTCCTGAGCTAGCTGTTTGGCTGAGGGCCATGTTAAGCAGGTGCAGGGGCCTGGGAGTGTATTCAGTGGCAGAATTCTTGTCTAGGATCTATCCCCAGCTCCTCAAGGGGGTGGGGAGCATCTATAGAATCAATCACTTTCAGATTGATTTGGGGTTTTCTAAATCATCAATGATACTGATTATAGAGCAGTTGGTATGACTACAACAAAGCAAATTTTCAGATGTAAGACTATTTATTTATATCAGCCTTGGATTCTTTTGCTCAACTTAAGATAGAAACCACAAAGAGGCAAGCAATTCCCTCCTGTGAAGCTTTATTGGGGCCTATGCTCTGGGAGAATGGAGAATGAGGGAAACCACACATGAGATAAGGTCCTGGCTGTTCTCTGAGGAAGCAAGGAGCAAAGCTAATATAATCTTAAGTATTCATTGTCACCACCCCAAAAAGGTCAGAGACTGGTATTTTGTGCCTGTGGAGGCTGCAGGAAAGTCTCTTTCCAAGCTTTAAAGGAAACAGGTGGCAAAACCCTGCTTCTTGTTAAAGATGGAAAACATAGCTGGGAAATTGGAACTTTCTGATTCTTTCTCAGTTATCACTGAAATGATCATGCATGTGCTGTAAAGAAATGTGGCTCAGAGCCAGGCATGGTGGTGCAAGCCTGTAATCCCAGTGCTTGCGAGGCTGAGATAGGAGGATCACAAGTTTGAGGCCAGCCTCAGCAAATTGACGAGACCCTCAATAACTCAGTGAAACCCTGTTTCTAAATAAAAAGGGCTGGGGGTGTAGCTCAGAGGTAGGGTACCCCTGGATCCATACCATAAAGCAAAACAACAACAATAACGACAACAACAACATGCACAAGGTTGCTCCATTTTGCGATGTTGATGAGAACAAGATCAAGAAGGGTTTCTGTGGCTAGGTAACCTGAGGTTCCAGTCATGTACTTTGGAGCCAACCAGCCATCCTTCGTTGCCTGCAGAAAGTTAGACCTTATAGAGGGAAGGATAGATGGGGTGTGGGGGGAAGGTCTGAAGATAACATAAGATAAACCGGTAGCAGCAGCTTCCAGCTGATGGTGGGTTATGCAGCTCACCTGCTGAGAATGGGATCTTTTTGGAAGATACTGGGATGATGCATCCCCTACAACATTCATCTTTTAAGCTAAGTGCTCTACCTCCCTAGACCTGGCAGACAGGAGACTGGCAATCTTGTATGTGTGTCCCAACAGGAGATGAGGCTGATCCAGCAGTGTGGTAGTGGTTATCAGGGCTCACTATGAACCATGCTTACTCTGGACAAAGGCCATCCAATCCTCTTGGACCTCAGCTGCCAGCTTGACTTTTTCACCATGGGACCTCTTCCAGTCAAGGGGACTCTGTAGTCTTTTTTTTAATCTAAAATGGAAAATTTCCTACTTATTTCAAGAGCATTTGTGTGTGTGTGTGTGTGTGTGTGTGTGTGTGTGTGTGTGTTGGTGTGTTGGGGATTGAACCCAGGGCCATTCTACCTCTGAGCTACACCCCTAGACCTATTTTATTTTTATTTGGAAACAAGATCTCCCTAAGTTGCTGAGATCCTCACTGTGTTGCTGAGGCTGTCTTCAAACTTTCCATACTCCTGTTTCAGCCTCTCAAGTACTGGGATTACAGATATGCACCACCACTCCCGACTGGACAGCATCTTTTAAGGTTTGAATGAAGTAAAAGCTACTCCATAAAGTGAAAAAACTAAAAATAATAAAAAAGCATTCTGGTAAAATTTGCTTCCTGACCTTTTAAAAAATGTATTTTTGTGTAACTTTTCACCGATCAGAAACCAACTCTCTCCATTTTTTGTTTTCTGGAAGAACAGTTCTATGAATATTTTCATGGGTTGTCAAGTAAATATACTTAGGAGAACAATTGATGGCAGTATTTGGAACACATCAAGCAGAACTATGAAATCACAGCGGGGTCATCTGGGAGGCTGGTGTGCTTGAGGTGCTAAACCAAACTGCACCACTGTTCTCCAACCCTTCTGTCTCTACTGACTTTTAAGTGACTATTTTTTCTTCTAGCTCCACATTGATTTTGGACATCTTTGAAAAATTATTATTTTTAGAGGTTTGAATAAATGGGAAATCTGCTGTGTTGGCTCCAATTCATTGTACTGAATATGAAATTGCAAATCAAGTTTTGGTTCTCTTATTCTCCCTGAGGACGTAGGTATTGAAAAGAGAATTGGCTCATGCAAGCTGGTCCTACCCATCTGATATACAGTTGCTAATATGATATGATTAGCAAGACAGCCTGGGTATGATTTTGTAGTGATGTGGTCATAGAATTTTGATTTATTCTACAGGCCCTTTTGCCATTTTATTACTTTCTCCATTCAGGTCTTTTTTTTTTTTTTTGGTAAGAAAAAAATTTTACAGTTAAGTTATAGCTATGTGTCCCCATCACTCTAATCATTTTCCATAGCATATTAATTTTTGATTGTCATAAAAGCCAACCTTTACTGAATTAGAATAATTCTAAATTGTTTTTCTCTTTACGACAACTTAATAGCCGGGCCTACAAGTTTCCAGTCTTGTTACCAATGTAATTCAAGCAGCCAGGCTGTGAACCTTAATAAAAAGCAAATTTCATCAGTTATATTTAGTCTAAAGGTTTATAATTTGAGGAATGCTCTATTAGCAGACTAGTTTTCCAGAATGTGTCCAGAGAATGAAGATACTATGGAAAACAGAGAAATAAAAGTAGCAGAAGAAGGGGATGATCTTTAGATGCATTCACCACATTTCCCTCCAGTTCTGTTTTTAGCATTTGACTTCATGATCTGTTCAAGTCTAGATAAATTATTGCTTCCCACAGGTCATTATTCTTTCCACTCATCTCAAAACCATTCATTATCCTCTCCAACGTGTGTTTTGATTTATACTGTGCTTTGGAAAGGATACACCCAAGGTTGGAAGTAAAATATCTGTCAAAGAATAGGACTGAAAAAATTCGATGTTTGGTTTTGTTTATGGATGTCCCCCAAGTTCATCTGTGTACTTTCATGCTCCTTCTCATGCAATTCTGTTCTTTTAAATATTCCTTTAATGCTCTTGCACAATGGATTAATTCTTCAAAGTCCTTTGAGATTTTTTTTTTTTTTTTGGTACTGGGGATTGAACTCAGGGGCATTCTACCTCCGAATTATACCCCCAGCCCTATTTTTTATTCTTTATTTTGAAACCAAGTCTCACTAAGTTGCAGAGTGCCTCACTAGGTAGCTGAGGCTGGTCGCGAACCCGGATCCTCTGGTCTCAGCCTCCCGAATGCTGGGATTGTCCTTTGAGATTTTAATCAGTCTATAGTCATACTACCTTGAATGCGCCTGATCTTGTCTGATCTCAGAAGCTAAGCGGGGTCGGGCCTGGTTAGTACTTGGATGGGAGATTTGAATCAAATGTCACCTCTTCTTGACTTTACTCCATAGGTAATAAATGATTCAATAACAACTACCATTTTAGTACTTTCTATGAGCCATAAAACGTATTGTTTTGAAATAATTATCCTTCCTAACTATCCTTAAATCATTACTTAATGCTCACGAGTACATTATGAAGTAGATATTAACCAAATAGGAGACTGTGGCTTAAAGAGATTAAGCACATTTCTTAAGATAGGCAGCTAGCACATGGTACTGGCAAGATTAGAACCCATGTTCCGTAGTCTGTGTTCTAAGACCCTAGAGCATTTTTTCCAAAGAGTTTGTTCCCAAATTTCCCTTGCTGTGACAGATGATTTTTTGATGGTGCATGAACATCTCTATATGCATAATTTTCCATTTATTTTTTTTTGTGTGAAACATAGAAAATAAAAAAACAAGTCAATTCTCAGCATTTTGCCAAATATTCTTCATATTTTTATTTTGAAAGAATACAACATTACAAATATAATTGAAGATCACTTTGTGACTCTCCCATTTCTCATTTCTCTGTAGCCTTTCTTAGGGGTAACCGTTATTCTAAATTTAGTGTGTAACATTCCCCTACAAGTTTAAAAATGTGTTAAGTACATATATATCAATATACAATATGTAGCACTATTTTATATGTCTTCAATCTTTCTATAAATGTCATACCTACATGTGTTATTTTGTGGGTTGCTTTGTTCAGTCAATATTTTGTTAATTATATTTATTTGCTACACAGCCTTTATTCATGCATTTTTAATTCTTTATACCATTCATTTATACCAATATCTCAGATTATTTGCACATTCTCTTTTTGATAGACATATAAATTGCTTGCTCTTCCACATGTCTCCTTGGCCTCATGTGCTAGACTTCCTATGTACAAACCAAGAAGCAGAGCTTCTAGGTTATAGGTCATATATATCTTTATATATACCTTTACATCTTTTTTATTTCAAAGAATAATACCAAATTGCTCTCCAGATTGTATCAACTTCCACTTCCATCAGCAGTTTATGAGAGTTCGTTTTTGGTCAAAATCCTCAGCAGACATAAATTTGTCTGACCTTGTGAGTGGGACATGTTATTGTATAACTTTTGTTTGTTTGTTACTAGGGGTTGAACCCAGGGGTATTCTACCTTTTTTGTTTGTTTGTTTGTTTGTTTGTTTTTTCAAGTACTCTAGATTAAACCCAGGACATTCTACCTCTGAGCTACACCTTCAGCCCTATTTTTTATTCTTTATTTTGAAACAGGGTCTCACTAAGTTGCGGAAGGTCTCACTAGCTGAGGTTGGCCACAAACCTGTGATCCTCCTGTCTCAGCCTCCCAAGTACTGGGATTATAAGCATGAGCCACTATACCTGGTGGAGGGACATTCTACCTCTGAGCTACACATCCAGCCCTTTTTATTTTGAAACAGAGTCTGGCTAAATTGCCCAGGATGGGCCTGTGATCCTCCTGTCTCAGCCTCCCAGGTACTGGGATTATAGGCATGTGCCATCATGCTTGAAACCTCTTTTGTTTTTAAATTGGTCTAGAAAACTAGGTTGCATTTATATTGAGTCACTGAATAAGCAATTTGTGTTTACTGTACAAAAAAATGTGGAACCATAAAAGGTTCATAAGGAAAGTAATATTTTATATAGATGGGTCTAGCCAAAGGGCTAATATTACCGTTTGGCTCTGGAATGTCCCCCAAAGGTTCATGTCTTCCCAATGCAGCAATAGTCAGAGGTGGGGCTCTGGGAAAGGGATTGGATCATGAGGGCTCTGACCTTATCCGTGGATTCGTCCATGGAGGGACTTATATTTGGTGGCATTATTGGCAGATGGTAGAAACTAGGCAGTAGGGCCTATCTGGAGCACGCCCTGGAAAGGGGCATCTTGTCCCTAGATCCTTTTTTCCCCCTGCTTCCTGGCGGCCTCAAAGGGAACAGCTTTCCTCTGTCACTCCCTTTTGCCATGCTTTTCCTGCTTTGTGGATCTGGCTGACCATGGACTGAATAAGACCTCTGAAAAGCTGCTTTTCTCAAGTATATTGCCCCTGCAATATAAGCTGAGTTACATAGGTAGAATGGATCAAAGCAGGGAGAAACTGGAGTAGATGATGGGGTCAGATGAACAAAGGGGTAATCACTTTGTGGTGAAATGATTGGGGGCAGGAGCAGCAGGAGATCCCTATTCTAATCCTGTTTCTGTCACTGAACTTGATAGATATGCAACTTTTACCATGTCCTTTGACTTTTCTTGACTTCAATTATCTCACATATAAAATGAGTGATTTAGCTAAGATCTAAAATCTATTACTGAGCCGGGCGTGGTGGTGCACGCTTGTAATCCTAGCATTTGGGAGGCTGAGAACAGAGGATCCGGGTTCGCGGCCAGCCTCTGCTACCTAGTGAGGTATTCCGCAACTTAGTGAGACCCTGTTTCAAAATAAAGAATAAAAAATAGGGCTGAGGGTGTAGCTCGGAGGTAGAATGCTCCTGGGTTCAATCCCCAGTACCGCAAAAAAATAAAATAGAATAAAATCTATTATTGCCTGGTGTAGTGACACCTACCTGTAATCTCAGTACTTGGGAGGCTGAGACAGACGGTTCAAAGCCAGTCTCAGCAACTAAGCAAGACCCTCAGCAACTAGTGAGACTTTGTTTCAAAAACAATAAATAAAATAAAGTAGGGTTGGAGGTGTAGCTTGGAGGTAGAATGCTCCTGGGTTGAATCCCTAGCTCCAAAATAAATTTTAAAAATCAATAAATCTATTATTGCTTTGAAATGTGCATTTTATAATTCCAAACAATAAGAAAAGAGTCATGCTTTTGTTTTTTGTCCAAAGGAAAGGAAAACTGAAGAAGGATCGGATAGACATCTTGAAAGTTAAGAATCTACTTGGCTCAGCCATTGATTGAATGGAGAATGTAAGATGAACTGTCAAAGGGACTTCTAAACTTCAAAGCTGTGTGACAGAGAGAAGACAATGTTCTCACTTCAGTGGAAATGGAATTCAGCACAATAAGCACATTTTGGTGGAAAGACTTGTGAAATTTAATTTTGGATGCGTTTTGTCTGTGGACAAGATAGCTATGTTGTACAGCTTCATGGGGCATTATTTCTGTGGTATTCTATGTAAATGACCCTCCTGACTCCAAGAGTTCTATAGTTACACAGTCTGCATAGCAACAGACAACACTCTCGACTATGGATATCCACATGAATATGTCCAAATTGCAGTTGGATATGAGTCTGGTCTTTCAGAAAGAGGATGTCTGGGAAATGTTGGCTTGGAGTTACGTAGTTAATATTAGACAATACATAGAGAGTGTACATTGAGAAAGAAATGCAGGTTGTGAAGAGAACCAAGTACTCAGCTGTAATCAATGTGTGATTCTGCCAGGCATTGTGGCAAGTGCCTGTAATCACAGCTATTTGGGAGGCTGGTCTCTTGAGTCCAGTAGTTCAGAACTAGCCTGGGCAAGGTGGTGGGACCCTATCTAAAAATCCTTAAGATTCAGTTGGATTTTTTAAATATGTTAGTCAGTTATCAAAAATGTCTGTTTTAAGCCGGGCGTGGTGGCGCACGCTTGTAATCCCAGCATTCGGGAGGCTGAGACTGGAGGATCCGGGTTCGCGGCCAGCCTCAGCTACCTAGTGAGGCACTCCACAACTCAGTGAGACTCGGTTTCAAAATAAAAAGAATAAAAAATAGGGCTGGGGTATAGCTCGGAGGTAGAACGCCCCTGAGTTCAATCCCCAGTACCGCAAAAAAAAAAAAAAAAAAAAAAAAAAATGTCTGTTTTATAGTAGTCTATTCTCTGTAGGTTATGTATAAAAATCATGTGTAGTGAATCTTTTGTAACCTAATTACAGATTTTTCATTCCTCTAAAAATCAGATTATTCTAAATAATAAGAATAAGAGGTTATATACATCTATAGATCAAGCATTTGGTTGAAATGATAAGATAAATTTGTGGCCCAACAGATGCATTCAAAAGTTTTGCTTTTATAAAAAGAAATTAGGTATAAAATGGGCAAGGATTCAGAAATTCTTATCATCTTCACATAAACTGAAGAACTCCTCTTAACTTTTATTTATTCTGGTGTATTCACTCCATACATTGCCATCATGAATCTCTCTGGTTGATGGTTAGTCTATTTTACAACTTTTTATTTCTGGGGAGGGTGCCAGACCTGAGACTGAATTATGAAGCATAAAAATGAAACTTAACATTGAGAGGACCACCTGGGTTATTTTTTAGTGAATCCAACTAATCTCCTTCCAGGGGCTATGTGGTGTGACTAAGTCACTTAGCAATTTGAACCAAACCATATTTCCTCCTTCTTTTTTGTGGTGCTGGACATTGAGCTCAGGACCTTGCACATACTAGGCAAATGCTCTACCACCAAACTATATTCCCAGCCTTGAACCTATATTTTCTAATTAGTGTTGACTTTCAAAGTCAAAGTGTGGCCTAGAAGAATATTGAAATGAAGGCTCTTTAATCCAAGTCCTTTGGGGAAAAAAAAGAGTTTCATAAAAGTAGGCCAACAGAATGACCTAGAGGGAAGCCCTGGGGCAGCAGGTGCTATGAATCAAAGGGAAAGACATGGAATTTTATAATCTTGCTCAGATAGTTGCTAAAACCGATTTATTCCTTGTCTCCCTCCCATCCCTCCGTCCCTTCCTTCCTTCATTTTTTTAATTTCTTTACTTCTTTTCTTTATTGTACTGGGAGTTGGACCCAGGGGCATTCTACCACCAATCTACATCCCAGCCCTACTTTATTTTATTTTTTATTTTTGAAGCAGGGTATCACTAAGTTGTTGAAGACCTCACTAAATTGCTGAGGATGGCCTTCAACCTGCAATCCTCCTATCTCAGCCTCCCAAATACTGGGATTGCAGCTGTGCACCACCATGCCCAGCTGCAACAGTATTTTTAAAGGAGAGATAAGGAATTCTGGAAACTGGATACCACCAGCATTTCAGAATGTCAAACTCATAAAGTTAACAGTAGACTCACACCCAAGAGAGGCAAAACAAGCCATATGCTGCATCCAAAAGATAACTAGCAGATTTAGGCTTGAGTTATCTCAGAAAATGCTCATGGAGGGTGATAGAAAGGAAAATCATTATAGGTGACTAAATAAAAGCTATTTGGTCTCCAGAAAATCATGACATTCTCTTCAAGCCATGGTGGGGTATATAAAGGGTACCCTGCAAGTGCATGTTGGTGCTTTGCAGTGTCTGACAGGAAGTCTCCCCTATCAGCCACAATGAATTTCTTGCTGTTTCTTCTTCTTTTTTTTTTATGGTGCTAGGGATTGAACGCAGGGGCTTCTACCTCTGAGATATACCCCCAGCCCTTGTTATTTTATGTTTTGAAACAGGGTCTCACTAGGTTGCTGGCTGAGGGTCTTACTAAGTTGTTGAGGCTGGTCTTGAACCTGTGATCCTCCTGAGTCAGTGAGATAGCAGGTTTGAAGTCAGCCTCAGCAGCTTAGCAAAACTCTTAGGAACTAAATGAGACCCTGTTTCAAATAAAATAAAATAAGATAGGGTTGAGAGTAGCTCAGAGGTAGAATGCCTCTGAGTTAGTTGTGCTGAGAGGGACATGAGGGGGCAGTGGGAGCAGGAAAGTTGGCTTCTTTAAAAAAAAAACTATTCAGGGGAGATCTTGTCCCTCAGATGAATTTCTTCTGCAGAAACCAGTTCCAATTCAGTTATATGCAATGTACTGAAATGCAGAGGAAATTGTTCATCAGCATTCAAAAAATAATGAAAGTAATTTTTGGAAACAACACTGTGTTGTATGGTGTGGGAAAAGAACATTGGCCTGGGAATCTGAGCCAACTCTATTTCTACATCTGCCAGTGCCATGCACAGCAGAGAACTGGCATATGATGTCCTTCCCAAGCACAAGTGGCCATGACAAGATCAAAACAAAGGAGAACCTACATTTCTATAGAATCCAGGATGGGAGCCATCCAAATAGCAAAGACTTTACATGATTGTTTCATACATACTTTACTTGTTGCCTAGTCGTATTATGGGGGAAGTAGCCTACACTCACTGTTTAAAGGAACTTTAGCCTACGGATTGTCCACCGATACCCTTTATCTTCAATTTCTTTTTGTAGGTACTGGGGATCGAACCTAGGGTCATTCTATCTCTGAGCCACACCCCTAGTCCCATTTTATTTTTTTATTTTGAAACAGGGTCTCACTAAGTTGCTGAGACTAGCCTCTAACCTGCAATCCTCCTGTCTCAGCCTCCCAAATACTGGGATTACAGATTACAGGAGTGTGCTACTGTGCAACGCCAGTTTCTCCCATCTTAATAAACTCTGCCAGGATCCCCCATGCCTCTTCCATATCACTGGAAGAATGGGAGAAAGAAAGTATAAATGTAAGATACATCGAAGTTGAATCAAAACCTTCATTACTAGATCTGAATATGAGAATAGACATCCTTATTATCCATACTGAAGAAAGGAAAGACTTCCTTATTTCTTGGTTGTAATTCTAAACTCTAAACGGTGACCAAAGAACCAATTTGCTTTGTTTTATTGCACACTGGGGATCAAACTCAGAACCTTGTATATGCTAAGCAAGTGTTCTACTACTGAACTACACCTAGCCATTTGTTTGTTTGTTTATTTATTTATTTAGCAGTACTAGGGATAGAACCCAAGGATGTTCTTCCTCTGAGATACACCCCTAGCCCTTTTTATTTTGTAAGAGTCTTGCTAAGTTGCTGAGAGTCTCTCTACATTGCAGAGGCTGGCCTTGAACCTGTTATCCTTCTGCCTTAACCTCCCAAGTACTGGGATTACAGGCATATGCCACCACACTCAGATCTTTTTGTTTTATTTTGAGACAGGGTTTAACTAAATTTTCCAGACTGGCCTCAAACTTGCTATCTTCCTGCCTTAGCCTCCCAAGTAGCTGAGATTACAGGCATGCACCAATGTGCCTGGCTCTGATATATTATTTTTGTGCTTGTGTATGTGGTACTGAATATTGAACCCAGGGACATATCTACTACTGAGCTACATCTCCAACCATCTTTATGTTTTATTTTGGAACAAGATCTTTGCTGAGGCTTGCCTTGAACCTGTGATCCTACTGTCTCAGCCTCTTAAGTACTGGGATATGGATGTGGGTCACTGCACCAGGTTTCTGATGTGGTTTAAAACCAATGTAAGTAATGTTGAAGTTTTAAGGTGGATCTGGTTAGATTATCACTATCCTTCGTTTCCTCCATATTTTCCATTATTCTTTTGTGGCTTGAGGTACATTTCTTTTTCCATGTGGTTAAGAATTATATGGTTCATGGGACTATAGAGTAATATGACCCATTTTCCCATATGAAAAATACTTTCATTGAGGAGTTTATATGTTTTGATCCAAGGTAATATTTGTACAACAAAATACCTGGAGTACTTCCCAAAGTGTCAATATATTAGTGTGTGCCAAAGAAGATAGCTGAAGAAACGTAACTGCAGTAATCAAAAAGAGCTAACTTGATGGCAGCATATAGGCATATCCTCATCATGGAGAAGAATGTGTATAATCTGGTATTAATCTTTAGTTGGAAATTTATATATTTACCTGGAAATCAAAAGTATGGGCCCATGTCTAGATATATGATTTTTAGGATTATATCCTAGTGTGGTCTTTAATAATGAATGCTCTAAATCCTTATATTGTTCCATGTACATTCTCAGTGCCACTGATTGCTAGGCAATGCAAGTCATGCTTGTTTTGCATAACTCATCACATTTAAAATTCCTGCAACAGAGCAGAGATGACCTGCTTTTCTCTTGATGAATGATCAGGTACAATATGTTCAGAAATACACATTCCTAGGGGCTGGGTATGTTCCTCAGTGCTAGGGTGCATGCATGTGTGAGGCTCTGGATTCAGTCCCCAGAAAAGAAAGAAAAAGAAATACATAAGCCCAGACTGCATTCCAGAAAATGCATGAACTCAGAACAAGAGCTTCTCATTCATCTTTTCTCATTGCATTTGCAGGTTTTTTCCTAATTGTTTTTGTAAACTTGTGCAATATATTGCTGAAAAGTTGAAATGTAGCATCATCTACATTATAATGTGTGGTGTTATTTTGGGGGGGGTTGTGGTATTAGGGATTGAACTCAGGGTCTTGTATATGCTAGGAAAGTACTCTACCCTCAGAGCTATAACTCCAGCCATTTTATTTTATTTTATTTTTTGTGATACTAAGGGTAGCACTCTACCACTGAGCTACAATCCTAGCACTTTTTATTTTTTATTTTGAAACGGGGTCTCACTAAGTTGTAGAGGCTAGCCTTGAACCTGAGATCCTTCTGTCTCACCCTCCTAAGTACTGGGAGTACAAGTGTGTGCCTCTGTGCCTGAATCCTTTTTATTTTATTTTCGAGTCAGGGTCTCCCTAAGTTGCCTGGGCTGGCCTCGAAATTGTGCTTCTCTCGCCTCAGTCTCCAGAGTAGCTGGAATTATGGGTGTGCACCAGCATGCCTGGCTATAACGTGCACTTTCGTCTAGAAAGAGCAGTCTATATATTGGCAAATGAAGATAGCTGTGTGCCATAGGATAGAACTGAGTTCATGTGAAAAAGAATTAGAAAAAATACTAAAGCTGTCCGTCTAAATCACTTCATATATTCCATAAAAATCTGGAACAATCTTAATTAATCAGGAATGAACCAAAAACATGAACTCAGAGACCTGAAAGTCAAGATTTGTAAAGGCCAAACTAGTTTTTATTGTGTCTTGATTCAGGTACTAAGAGTCTTGCTGTGTCTGATTTTTACTTTAGTCTCAAGCAGCCATTGTTCCAAGAAGAAATTCAGTTCCAACACTTGTGCTTCTTAAAGGATAGTATGAGACAAAGAGATGGAGCTATTTTGTTTATAAGAAAAGCTATTCAGGTGCTGGGGAAGTCACTCTGGTAGAGCACTTTCCTAGCATGCACAAAGCCCTGTGTTCCATTCCCAGCATCACAAAAAGTAAAAATAAAGGCCGGATGTGGTGGCACACACTTGTAATCCCAGTACTTGTAGGCTGAGACAGGAGGATTGCAGGTTTGAAGGGCTCTGAGTAACTTAGCAAGACCCTGTTTCATAATAAAAAAATAAAATAAAATAAGGCTGGGGGTGTAGCTTAGAGATAGACTGTCCCTGGTTTTAATTCCCAGCATCACACAGAAAAAAAAGTAAAAATAAAAAATAAGTAAAAGCAATCTTTGGCTGTTTAATTATTTTCCATCATCTGTTCATATGACATCAGTCTTGTCGAGATTGGCAAGGTCAGCGCAGCCTATAACTTGACCTACCACAAGAGGATGATTGTGGAGGGAGAGAATCAAGGGCAAGAAGATCAAGCAGAAAATCCCAGGAACCCAGCCATAGGCACAAGATTAATGAGCAACACTCTTGTCTCTGGGTTTGATTTGGATTAGGAACAAATGGCAAGACTCTATTTCTGTAGGAACCTCAACATGCAAGAAAGAATATTTGTAGGAACTGGAGAGCAACCCAAGTGGCCTTGTCCATAACCATTCCATCAGAGTGCTAATTACCAGAACAAAGTGCAAAACTAGAGCAGGACAGTTGAACACATTGGCTTTTATGGAGATTAGATCACAGGTAGATTTTCTAATAATTCTCATGGTTTGTGGTCTGATTTTTCCCAGAGCTTGGAGCAGAGCTAGTCCTACCAGTACGATTATTCGCCCCTGATTGTGGTATTGAAGGCAGAGCTAAGCAGATCATTGCTCTCTAAATAAATAAGTCATCAAGAGGATGATTGTGGAGGGAGAGACTCAAAGGCAAGAAGATCAAGCAGAAAATCCCAGGAACCCAGGGTTAGTACAGGATTTACAAGCTATTGCCTGCTGCCTGGTTCTGTGAGATCCATGAGCTAAAAAGTGGTCTTTGTATGTTCAAGTCACTGAAAAAAAAATCAAAAGAAGAAGAATCACTACACATATAAGTTTCGTGAAATTCAAATTTCAGGATCCATCAAGACTTTTTGGAACTAAGATATGCTTACTTATTTACATATTGACCATGGCTGCTTTCATGCTACAACGGTAGAGTCGAGGACTCGTGAGTGATATCACATGACCTCCAACATTTCAAATATTTGTTTTCTGGACCTTTACAGAAAAAGTATGTCAACCCTGGTTTAGTGTATAAAGCGCACTGGTAAACAAAAATCTCATGGCTAATTCCTTAAGGAGTTACATACGACTCTGGTAAAAATAAAAACCATAGCAGAGACAAATCAGCAATCAATCAGTATGCTATTTGTGTGACTAAGTATTGACAGATAAATTAAATGTAACAGTATATGAGACCGCCTTTCCTGGACTTCTCTGGCTCCTAACTCTAGTGAGCCAAATCCTGCCTGAATCCAGGAGGCTATTTGGTGGTCCCTTCCAACAGTGGCTGTGACTGCTGCCCAAGATCCTCTAAGTCTGGTGGGTGCGCACTGAACTGCCCCTTCTCTGACTCCCCAGAGCTGGACAATGCTCTGTTATTGATCTTTTGTCTTGGTTTACTGATTAAGGTTGTAATTCCTACCTCGAGGCTAGGACTTACCCTTCTAGACTGATTGGTTGGGTCCTTGATTCACTAAGATATTCTTTCTCCTCCTATTGCCTCTGGGAGCTGGATTCTGTTCTGTTTAGCATCATATAGCTGGCATCCTAGCTGAGTGTGGTGGTGCATGCCTGTAATCCCAGTACTTGGGAGGCTGAGATAGGAGGATTGCAGGTTTGAGACCAGCCTCAGCAATTTAGCAAGATACTCAGAAACTTAGTGAAACTCTGTTTCAAAATAAAAAATAAAAAGAGCTGGGGGTGTGGCTCAGAGGTTAAATACACCTGTGTTCGATTACCAGTACCACAATATATATATACATATATATGGCATCCTGCTCTTATACAAATAGAGCATCTAGGACCAGGTCTTGCCCTCAGATGTTTAATCCCACTGCTTTCCCTTACTTCAACCCCATGACCTGATCATCTTTTCAATAAAGCCCACATGTCTCATCTTTTGAGCTCTGATTTGATGTGCCAAAAACAATCTTGAGCGTATATTCCTAAAACAACTGAGTTAGTCCATGAAATTTCAGTCCGGCCTGTTCTAAAATTCTTTCCTATCCCTTTCTACTTCTTCCTTTTGCTGACGTCTCAGCATGCACTATGGCCCAGACAATTAGAGATAAGAGCCAGGCAGTGGTGCATGCTTGTAATTCTAGTACTTGGGAGACTGAGACAGAAGGATTGCAGGTCGGAGGCTGGTCTCAGAAACTTCTGTCTGTAAGCTATCCAGTGGCCTATCACACCAGTTCCCTGTTCTGTTTCTGTTAGTTGTCTCATGGTCTCTAGTCAATGCTGAAATCTTTCAGAAGGGAAATCTCCAAAGAAAATGTCCAATTGTACTTGCTTAGTTACATTCCAGTTAATGACCAGAATAGTACAGGTCTTGACCAATCAGAAACGATTCCAGCTTGTCATCAGTCCCACCTTTATCTATTTTTAGAGGCTGAATGGAAGCAGAGCTGTGACACATAGGGCAGTTTCCCAAGGAAATCAGTCAAAAGTTTCTTGTTGTCCCAGGCAAGTGGTGGTGGGAGGTGGGGCAGAGGTGGGGAGGTGTAGGGAGCCCATCTCCCACGGCTTGTTACTCAGAATTATTTCCCTTTAGGGGGACTGTTCCTATCTCCTGTGTGACTGCTGATGCTGACCACAACATAGCAAGTCCAACCAGTTAAGTAATCGTAAAGATCATTGCATTTTCCCTCTGGCTTCATTCCCCTGTGAGTGGTCACTGAATCCTGAAGATAGCTGAGTTGATTTGACCGATCAAGTCACAAGGGTCATTGTAGCCATCACAAGTAGATTATTTTGACATTTAATGTAACAGCTCATGCCTTAACCTGTCATTTCCTATTAAGTGTGTAGTGTTTATAATACAGTAGATATAATAGATATTGATTACATTCAATGAGTAACTGTACAAATCTTTTTTTTTTTTCTGGTGCTGAGGATTGAACCCAGGGGCATTCTGCCTCTGAGATATACCCCCAGCTCTTTTTGTTTTTTGTTTTGAAACAGGGCCACACTAAGTTTCAGAGGGTCTGGCTAAGTTGCTGAGGCTGGCCTCAAACCTGTGATCTTCCTATCTCAGCCTCCCAAGTACTAGGATTATAGGTGTGTGCACCACATCTGGCAAGCTTCTCTTAAACAGTAGAAAACAAGAGAAAGTGTGAACACAGACCCCCCACTACCACAAATTATGCAGTTTCCACAAATTATGCAAATGATTTAAGTTTCCCACATATGGGGAAATAATAGGGGTCAGCACATCCAGAGTACAATGGATAAGCCTCACCCTGGGAAAACCACCTTCACAACCCTGGGATCTCCTCTGCCAGGCAAGTATGTACAAAGTTTAGTGAAATAATCTAGGTAGGCATTATATCAGAAGTAGAATATGTTTTAGATTAGGCCAATGGTTCCTAGAAGGGAATGATTTTGCTACCTCCTTCCAGGGGGCATTTGACAATGACTGAGGACATTTTTGGTTATTATGACTGAGAATGACACTGTCTCTGGCATTTACTGAGTATAAGCAAGAGATGCTGCTAAGTATCCTGAAATGTATAGGACATTCCTTTAAAAGCAATAATCCTATCCAAAATGTGGAGAGTCCAATGTTGAGGAGCTCTGGATTAGGCAGATAATAGATATGGAGCAGTTTGGATGTTAAAATATAGATGAGGGTAGGTGAATAGGCCGAATGCAGAGGAAGTTAAGGGCAGTGAAATTGCTTTGTATTATACTATAATGGTGACTGCATGTTACTATATGTTTGTCAAACCTATAGAATGCACAGCACCAAGAGTGAACACTAAAGCTGGGTGTGGTGGCACATGCTTGTAATCCTAGTACTTGGGAGGCTGAGACAGGAGGATCGCAGGTTTGTGGCCAACCTCAGCTACTTAGTGAGGACCTCCACAACTTAGTGAGACCGTGTTTCAAAATAAGGAATAAAAAATAGGACTGGGGGTGTAGCTCGGAAGTAGAATGCCCCTGGGTTCAATCCGCAGTACTGAAACAAACAAACAAACAAAAAAAGAGTGAACACTAATGTATACTGTAAACTCTGGATACCACTGGGATGTCATTGTAGGTTCATCAATTGTAACAGATATACTGCTTTAGTGCAGAACATCAATAATGGGGAAGGTGTGGGGACATTGGGAGTAGAGTACATGGAACTCTGCACTTTCCGATCAGTTTTGCTGTGAGTCTAAAACTGCTCTAAAATCAAATATTTTTAAAAGAAGGAGATAAAAGAACTGGAAATAGAATCTTGGTTTTCAAAAGTTGGTCAAATTGTCTTTATTCTAAAACTTGGGGCACAAACTAAAGACTTCATGTGACATATTTTCTTTAATTAACTTTTTTTCCATGTAGTTTTAAAGAAAGGAACCATTTCCATTAACCATCTTAATTAAGATCAATTTCAAATTGCACTTGCGATACTCTCAGATGGATAATTTTCCCCATTCAAGACCTAACCCCATGACAGTTTTCTGACTCTGAGCTTCTAAGCAGGTTTAGAAAAACTTATACTTTTCCTCCTTTATCTCTAGCAAGGGAAAGCAGAAAGAGATCTTCCAGTAAGACTGTGTGTTTTACAACACACATTAGAGCAATTAGAAATTCACTTAAATCCAATAAGAGCTTCGAAAGATATCTGTGATGTGGGAAAGGAAGACTGAAAGATACTTCAGTTTGCAGCCCACTAGAAGGGGAAGGATAATACTCAGTGCTATAGCCCAAATTCCATTCAGAAAGAAAAGTGTGGCGTGGTCTTTAAAAGTTGTTTCCAATAATAGCTTCAAGAATAACCGGGCTTATTTTCAGCAGTCTTCTTGAATTACTGAAATATGAACGTTATTGAGGACTTTTAATATTTACTGGTCTTTTCCTTATTTTCCCTTTTTCCAGCCTTTAGTAATAAGATGTCAAGCACTGTAATAGCAAAGTGCTTGGATTATAAATTTAAATTCTCGACAATGCAGGAAACCTTCACACTGAGAGTTCCAGTATGTGTCTCAAGTTATATGCCCAACCTACTAAAATGATAGGATATAGTTTATCCAAGAATCAGCATTATTTACCACATAGCATTTGTAATTTAATGCTATTCTCATAGCCTATATATCACTGTGACTTTTATGAAAAGCTAAGTTTTTTAGCTTTTCGTTTTGCCAAGTTCAAATACTTAGCCTATTATTTCATTTCCAGGTATTTCTTTACAGTGCTTAGAACCATAATTTATTGTCACAGATATAGTTTATGATAAAGAAAAACTGTAGTTCCTCTGCTGATCTCCTCCAGACCAGGAGCTGTGCCTTATTCATCTAATATCATGATGCCTACCTAGTGTACATCCCAGCACCACAGGAGATGATCAATAAATATTCAGCATGACATTGAATTTTATGGACTATATGAACATCAGCTGCTACTTTGTGTATGCATGTGTGTGGTGGTGGTGGTGGTGGGGTACTAGAACTTGAACCCAAGAGACCTCTACCACTTAAGTACATCTCCAGCCCTACTTTATTTTTAATTTTTGAAACAGGACCTCACTAAGTTGCTGAGGCTGGCCTTGATCTTACAATCCTCCGGTCTCAGCCTCCCAAGTACTGAGATTTTAGGTGTGTGCCACCACGCCCAGCTGAACATCAGCTGCTTCTAATTATTCACACGTGAAAATGAGATTTCAGATAATTACACAATATTAAACTCCATTCTTTTTTTTTTTTTGCGGTACTGGGGATTGAACTCAGGGGCATTCTACCTCCGAGCTATACCCCCAGCCCTATTTTTTATTCTTTATTTTGAAACCGAGTCTCACTAAGTTGCGGAGTGCCTCACTAGGTAGCTGAGGCTGGCTGTGAACCCGGATCCTCCGGTTTCAGCCTCCCGAATGCTGGGATTACAAGCGTGTGCCACCACGCCCGGCTTAAACTCCATTCTTCATTTCACTGAAATTTCACTTGTTTCAATTTTTAGGAAATAAGAAAGTAAACGGTTTTCACATTAAGAATAAAGCTTCCTAAACTATGCTCTGCAAATGTCATATTTTATTTGAAAAGAAATTATGATGCACTAATCTAACATTTTTACTGCATCAGTGATTAAATAGCTCACAGCATGGTGACTACATCAGTGTGAAAGTGCTAGGAGATTTATGAACTCCTTCTGTATTTACCAAGCACTTCCCTGAATTGGCACTATATAATTATCAAGATTAGCCCATTGTCTAGTCACCCATCAAATGTCAATCCAATTTATTCATTTCTTTCTGATAATAAGATTGCCAAGATCAGCTGGTCTAGAAAAACAGTTCCTCATAATCATAGTAAAAAAATTCATTCAATAGATCCCAATACTACTGATTGTGGTCCACTGCTTTGAATATTACAGAGAAGTTACTTTTTGTTCTAGTACTTCTTGGGTGGGGAAATGAAGGAGGGCTTTAATTCCTAAAATGATGTACAATAAAGAGATTTTTGTCTACACAGCTGGAATGTGCTATATGGATCTATTCTTTGTCTTTTAGGAAGTTAATACCTGCAGCCCATTCTTCAATTTTAAACCTGATGACAGCTGAGCAAAAGCCACTCAATATAATCATAAGTTCTAACTTCACTCGCATTTCTAACTTACTATACAGGCTGGATCTTATTATTTTCCCCACTTATCTGTGGAAGGAAGAAAAATCTGGGCTAGTTTTCTACTAAGACCTTCAAAAGTGACAACAATAACCATTTTCTGACTTTAATCTGTAGGAAACAGAGTATTAGTGGGTTTTTACCTTCTCTCCCAGAGGAATAAAAGAAACTTGATCTGAAAACTGATAGCTACATAAAGAATGGTAAACCAAAAATACAAATACTGAAACAATGACAGGAAGCTGAGTGTGATTCACTGGAGAGTAATTACCTCCTCTGAGTAGCTGCCGGGAGACATTTACACTTGTATGGAGACTGTGCAGATTTGTAAGTTCTAATACAAAGAGACTTAAACTTTAGTTTTGCATAATAATCACTCAGGGGTTTGTTATAATGCAGATTCTAGGTTCTTACCTCTGGAGATTCTGATGCAGACCTAGTATTTGAAATTGGAAGCTTGTCTTTCTTCAAAAGGTGTTTTCTAACTAGCATTTCTTTCTTGCGATATAATCCACATACCATAAAAATTCAACTATTGAAAGTATAATTTGAAGTTTTAACATATATTCACAGAATTGCACAATCATCACCACAATCTAATTTTGCGTGTGTGTGTGTGTGTGTGTGTGTGTGTGTGTGTGTGTGTGTGTGTGTTGCTAGGGATTGAACCCAGGGGCATTCTACCTCCAAGCTACACCCACATCCCTACTTTATTTTTATTTGGAAACAAGGTCTTGTTAAGTTACTAACGGCCTCACTAGGTTTCTGAGGCTGGCTTTGAATCTGTGATCCTCCAGTCTTAGCCTCCGAAGTACTGGAATTACAGGTGTCACCACTACACTGGGCTCACAATCTAATTTTTAATACTTTTGTCTCCCCCAAACAAATACCCACATCTTTTAGCAGTCACTCTTTACACACATACATACAGTCTCTAGCAACACTAATTTACTTTTTGTCTCTATAGATTTGTCTATTCTGGGCATTTAACATAAATGACATCATACGATATGTGGCATTTGTGTCTGGCTTCTTTCACTTAATGTAGGACTTTCAAGAATTGTCCATTGTATGGATATACCACAATTTGTTGATCCATTCATTAGATGATGGACATCTAGGTTGTTTCTAATTTTTTGACTATTACAAATGATGCTGTTTTAACATCTGTATTCAAGTTTCTGTGTGGGCATTGTTTCTAAGTGCTTTATAATTTTTTTTAACTAGAAGATTTTATTAAGTTGAGGGAAAATTTCTAGTCAAGTACCCTAATTAGTAATAATTATTGGTGGATGGTAAGAAACAATGACTGGAGTAACCCTCTAAAATACTGGCTAGGGGACACTGAGGGTTAAAGACTTGCAGGAGAACTTTGATCTTAGAATAGTTAATGTTAAGTGGCAGACAGCCGGAAAAGGCAGAACAGAGAACAAAGAAAGAATGCAACGTTTTACCCTCATTAATATAAAAAATCTAGAAATGGGTGACTGTAAGAAGCAAACCAGACCTCCATATAATGTCTGATCTCATCTGCCTTCAATAGCATACGTTATCATAGTGAGTTTAAAGTAATGGTTGAAAAGTCTAAATGAGATTCATTGTGTTAGAAAAATAGCAAGATGCTTAAGAGAAAACTGATTTCTTAGAACAAGAGAACCTAAAAATAAAGAAATAAGAGGAGAATTGCTGTCTTTTTTTTCTCCTGGCACATTCTGAAAATACAGTGCACAATTCACACAAAGCCCAAGCCACGCTGCATCTTGGGTCCAAGCTCTGCCCTATGTCATGCATGGTGCTTATGTACAAATCTTGGGGTCAAACCATGCCTAGTTATTTAACCTTATAAACAATCCCTAAAATGCTAAAATGGATTAAATCTATGATATATGTATCAAATACCATTCACATAGATTTCAGTCCCAGAATAATCAACTTACCAAGGATGTAGGCTTTAAAAATAAAGAATTAAAAGTCCTATAATTAAAGAAGAAAAAAATGAGCTCGATGCAGTGGCACACAACTGTAGTCCCAGGTACTGGGGAGGTAGAGGCAGGAGGATCACAGTTTCAAGACCAGTTTCCATAACTTAGCTAAATCTTGTTTCAAAAAATAAAAAAATAAAAAAGACTAGGGTACAACTCAGTAGTAGAGCACCCCTAGGTTGAATCCCCTGCAACACACACAGAAACATACACACATACACACACACACACACAAACACACACACACCAAAACAATGCAAAACAAAAACATGATTATGAATTTGTTTTATTGGGGCCTTGTCTAATCATGTTTCCTAAGTAGCAACAAAATCAACTATTTTTAATTTACTCTTTCCCTCAACTGCCTTACCCTACTGTAAGACAGTCAGCTAGATGAACTGCAGAGAAATAGACTTAGTTGTGAAATTTCAAAACAAATTTTAAAAATTTCTCACTTGAAGTAATATTGGCTAATCCTTAACTTATCTCCCAAACGAGGTTATATAGTTCTTTTAATGACAAAAGTAGGATATGGGGATTTTTTCAACTTAAGAGAAATTAGTGATAAGAAAGAAAATAGCTGTTTTATTAATCTAATAATCAGCAGCACTATACCAAAGTAGATGAAGACAAGATCATTGCCCTGAAGAGTCAATACTCTTGCTGAGAAAAGCAAGACATATGCACAAAAGAATTTGAGAATATCATAATATATTACACTATCTCTGGAAAAGGGATTTAGACACAGGAGAAATAAACGTGGGCTTAAATAAAGATGACATCATGGATAAAGTAAGACAGTCTGGATGGAAATTTGGGGGGATTTGATCAGAATAAGGGAAGCGTATTTCTGGCACAGGGAACACCATTAACAAAGGCTGAGCTGAAAGATTTAGCATAATATGGAGCAAAGGGCACATGATTAGAGATGAATGAGAAGCAGGGCTATGGATGTGGACCAGGGCAAATTATGGTGAGTTTGGAAAGTTAGGCAAACATCCAAAAGCTGCTTCCACTGAAGCTCGGAGAGTCTCTGCAGAGCTGTGTGTGTCCATCTGGGTTGTGTTCAAAGAGAGTTGCCTGCCTGCCTGCCTAATAAAATAGAGACAACAGCAGGGATATAGAGAAGAGGGTGGGTAAGGAGCTTGCAGATGTGGCCAAGTCAACTCAAGGAATAATTGCCAAGTGCCTAATATGAGCATTCCAGGCACTAGATCGGATGCTAAGGATGAACGATGAGAGTCCCTGACCTCATGGAGTTTACAGTGCAGACATGTGTGTTGCTAAGATACAAGGACAGAGGAAATGAGTGTTTTAACTACATAGCCCAAGTAAGGTAAAGAAGAGGCACAGAATGAACATTAATTCTGCCTGGGTGATAGAGGAAATGACATTTTAGCTTAATATTTAAAATATTACCCTTTATCACTGATAGGGGAGCCGGTATGCTCAAGGTAGAGGAACTGACAGGGGTGATGGAATGTGTTTTGGAAAAGGGAAGAAGCTCAGTAAGTTAGGAAAGCGGGACCCATGGAAGAACAGTATATGGTTGTCATAAAGCTGAAAATGTTTTTAATGGCTACAGGGAAAGAAAAAGTCACAAAGAGGAGTTTGGGCTTAGCAGATGATTTGTAGCCAAGGTAAGTATTTTTATTATTTATTTATTTATTGGTACTGAAGATTGAACTGAGGGTCATTCTATCTCTGAGCTATACCCTCAGTCCTTTTTATTTTTAATCTAGAAACAGGGTCTCACTAAGTTGCTGAGGGTCTTGATAAATTGCTGAGGCTGGCCTCAAACCTTTAATCTTCCTGTCTCAGCTTTCCAAGTACTGGGATTACTGGCATGCAACACCACACACAACTCAATATAAATTCTGTGTGTGTGGGGGGGTGGTACTCAGGGGCATTCTATCCCCGAGCTACATCCCAAATCCCCAGTCTTATTTTATTTTTATTTTGAAACAGAATCTCACTAGGTGACTGAGGTTTTCACTACTTGCTGAGGCTGTCCTCAAACCTGCGATTCTCCTGTCTTGACCTCCCAAATACTGGGATTATAGGCATGTGCCACCATGCCCAGTCTAAATTATTTTTTTAAATATACTTTTATTGGTGCATTGTAATTACACATCATAATGAGGTACAGAATGATATGAACATACATGCACAGAACACATGGTGTATTTCCCTCTGGATCCAATTCTTTAGAGGAGAATGAATTTATTTTCTCTTCTTTATTGTGTCTACTGTGAAAAGCCCTTGGCCATGATAGGAGTGCATACAGGTGATTAATCTGGCAACAGTATACAAAATAAATCTGAATGTGGATGGATACTGAAATCAGGAAGGTGAAGGTCCAGTAATGTAAAGTCTATTACAATATTCTGAGGGTAAAGAGATGAGGACAGGAAAATGTGTATGACATTGTGATTAATTGCATACAGAGTGTGAAGTAGATAGAAGAGCTAGAGGTGACCCATATACGGATCTCCAGTGATTAAGAGACTCTTGATCAGCCGGATGCAGTGGCACACACTGGTAGGTTATATACATACACATAACGAAATGTAGAAGTTAAGGGGCCAAGTACATTTACTAAGGTCAGATCACAAGGTCTCAAGAAACAGAACCAGATTTTGAACTTGTGTGTTGATTCTAAATTCAACTTCTTTTCCTTCCTTCCTTCCTTCCTTCCTTCCTTCCTTCCTTCCTTCCTTCCTTCCTTCCTTCCTTCCTTCCTTCCTTCCTTCCTTCCTTTCTCTCTCCCTTTCTTTCTTTGTTGTGCTAGGGATTGAACCCAGGGCCTTGCACAAGCTAGGCAAGCACTCAATCCTACCACCAAAAGTCAATTTTTAACCACTACATACATTATCGCTTTGTATTAAATATATACAGACTACCTCACATCTCTTACAATTCATAATCTTTATATCTCTTAAAAATCTTCCTGTCACAAGCCTTTTTCTAAAAATGCATTTACTAGTACATTAAAATCTGCATTCCTCCCATCCAAGTTTACCAAAGGCTCATCACTCAATTCTGTCCTTCTCCATCTGAAAGTGACAAAATAGCACTGTCCTATCGAAAAAAGATTTGAGTAAGGCACATTAGCAATATATGTCCCAGTCAGGCATGGTGGCACCTGTAATCCCACTACTTGGGAGGTTGAGACAGGTGGATTGCAGGTTTGAGGCCAGCTTCAGCAATTTAGCGAGCCCCTCAGCAACTTAGTGAGACCCTGTTTTAAAATAAAAATAAAATAGAACTGGGCTGTAACTCAGAGGTAGAATGTCCTCGAGTTCGGTCCATAGAACAACAACAATAACAAAAAGGAAAAGAAAAGAAATATATGTGCCTACCTGACATGTTTTGCTAGTTGTAGGTATCTTCCCACTGGGAAAAAATTTTCACATGGTCAGTAGCAAATCCATTCTCAGATTCTATCAATATGCACATGATAAATTATTTCTGGGCTTTGAATCACAATTAGATTTTCATTTTGATACTATTCATCATGCAAAGTACCCAGGTGTCTCTCGACAATCACTAGGCAGGAGCCCAAATTCCCACCAAGGTGCATAAGTCCAGATCAAGAAGTCCTTAGTGAACTGGACATGGTGGTGCACACCTGTAATCTCAGTACTCGAGAGGCTGAGACAGGAGGAACTCAGGTTTGAGACCAGCCTCAGAAATTTAGCAAGGCCCTTAGCAACCTAGTGAGATACTGTTTTAAAATAAAAAGGGTTGATTGGTATAGCTTAGAGGTAGAATGCCCCTGGGTTCAAGCTTCAGTACCACACATGAAAAAAAGAAGTCCTTAGTGATTGTGGAACTTTGGCGAGTCTTTTTTCTTTGTTTTGGTTGTTTGCTTGTTTGCTTGCTTGCTTTATTTATTTATTTATTTATATTTTTACTGAGGGTTGAACCCAGGTGCATTCTATCTCCCAGCTACACCCTCAGCCCTTTTTATTATTTTATTTTGAGACAGGGTCTTTCTAAGTTGCTGAGGCTGCCCTGGAACCTGCAATCCTCCTGTCTCAGCCTCTCAAGTAATGGGATTACAGGCCTCTCATGTATCACCACATCCAGCTCTTCCAGCTCTTTTCTATTAGACTTCCTAGCATCCAGAGCTGTGAGAAATAAATTTCTTTTGCTACCCAAGTCATAGTATTTTCTCATTGCAGCCTGAATGAACTAAGATAAGCATTATACTTCCCTTTTCTTCATTGTGAATGTGGCTGGGCTTCTGAGGAGATGGTGCTATTACTTGCCTGGGTTGCGTGATGGAAGGATACTAAGGGTATCCTTGCTGTAACTACCCATTACGTGCTACAGTGTCCAAAATGCACCATGGGAAAAAAACAGTATTCCTCTGGAGACATAATAGAAAAAGCAGGAAGGAGCAGAAAACAATAGCTATTATATTTTTGAAGGATTTTGCATCTTCAAAGGGCCATAATTCAATTGTTTGGAAGGTTCACCAATTTTTTTTTATTTGTGACTGTCCAGAAAGATGAAAGACTACACGAGGAAGAGCATCATAACAACAAAGCCCCATAGGCAGGCCTAATACTTAAAGATGCTGTTATAGTGGGTTGGTTAAAACCAGTCTTCAAGGGGATTATGTAGTTGGATCGAGTGCCATGAAGAAGAGGACATGTACCACAAAAGAATACAAGAAGGGAGTAAACAAAAGCCTCACCTGCCTCAGAAGGGTGGTATTTCAGTTAGCATTCTCACTGATATAAATAAAAACAACTGATTACACAATTTAGAGGAAGGAAGATTTATTTGCTCAGTTCTGGAGATTTCAGAGACTCAGTCTGTGTCAGGCTGGATCTGTAGAGCCCAGGGCTTGGTAACAGAAAGCAGAGAGATAGAGAGAGCAAGGGCTTTACTCTCACATTATGGAGGTCAGAAGCACGCACGCGAGCGAGCGAGTGAGCGAGCGAGCGAGCGAGCGAGCGAGAGAGAGAGAGAGAAGGTAGATTAAAAGATGTAAGTACCGTCCCTAAGTCCACACCCCAAAGGATCCATCTCCTCCATCCACCTCCCACCTGCCCTAGGTTCCCACCCAGTAAATCCACTGCAATTATCATGATTTAATTACATAAACTCTAACATTAATCCATGAAGGGACATTCTATACTAACTATAACAGGTGATTACAGGTGAGACTTGGAATTGAGGTCAGACCTCAATTATCTAAACAATACAGCTGCCTTTCTACAGGTGTTGGTATGGCCAATTATTCCTAAGTACCACGTGTGCATAAAACTAGATTTGTATGTGTCTCACATTTTACCTCTTTAATAACAGTGGACTGAAGCTGGAAGGCGGGGTGGGGGGCTCCCAAGACTTCATCTCTTAAAGCAAAATAAGATCATATTGCCTTGTCTGCGCTGTCCTACTCTGCCTCGCAGGGCAAAAAGGTCTCAATAGTGACTGGGGTTGGGGATTCTGATTAGAACACTACAAATAACACCACTGAGGTGACCATTCTGACTCATCACTTGTTAAAGTGTTGGAAGTTCTGTCATAAGCAAAACATTTCTTTCAGTATTGAAAACTGATTGATATTAGAGAAGCTTTTGATTAATTGAGATAGGTAAGACCTTATGCTAGGAATTTTTATCCTGGCTTCATTTTCTCTACCTCTAAACTTGTTGCTTCTGCCATGTTCTGCTCTCTTCTACTTTCTGGATCCTCTATTCTCTTTTCTTCTTCTTCTTCTTCTTCTTCTTCTTCTTCTTCTTCTTCTTCTCTCTCTCTCTCTCTCTCTCTCTCTCTCTCTCTCTCTCTCTCTCTCTCTCTCTGTGTTTGTGGTACTGGGGATTGAATCCACAGGTATTCTTCCTCTTAGTTACACTCCCAGCCCTTTTAACTTTAATTTCAAAAAAGGGTGCCCCTAAGTTGCTGAGGGTCTCGATAAGTTGCTGAGACTGATCTCAAACCTGCAATCCTCCTGACTCAGCCTCCCAAGTATTGAGATTATAGGCATGTATTACTGCTAGAATGGAGAGAGGGAAGTTGCAGCTTCGTACTGAAGCACTTGTCAAGCTCTCCTATCTTTTTCTCTCTGTCTTCCTCTCTCTCTAACTTCTGCCTTAAGCATTATCAGTCAAGACATTGTTAGTAATTACTTGACAGCTATCTGAGAGCAAGATAATATATTGAGGAGCAGGGCAGATGCCATGAAAGAAAAACTATGAGGGGGTAGAGCTGAATAACATTGACTATGTCCTGGGCCATTGATTTTTTCCAATGGAAGGGACAGAATAGGAATCAGAGGTTATATGTACAAATAATGATCAGTCAGGCAGTCTTGTACAATGTTTGATTTATAGAACAAAGTCTTTGAATTGAATTTCTTGTGTATGGGGAGGGGTATATAGGGTCACCTGAAGTGTATCATATAATAAGACTGTTCTGTATCTCTTTCCTCAAGGGGAAATAATCAGATCTTAGGAGTATCAGTGAGTTGTTTGTTCTGAAGACTAAAGAAAAATTCCATTTTTATCATCTCTGAATGATAAAGCTCAACATTCCAAAAATAGTTAGCTTAAAGCAGCAAAAGTCTAAATCTTTCTCAACTTCATAGGGAAAAATAGGCTTGGAAACACATATAGAATTGCTTGAGCATTTTGATGAATTTATAGCCATGTAAGATACCATTCAGGAAGAGTTAAAAGAAACAACAACACTTGGACTTTGAAACCTTGCACTATGGGAATCTTACTGATAACATTAGAACAGGTATGTCATAAAATATGGGGCACTTGTCTATAAAATAGAACAGAAAAAGTCATGGCAGCCAAGCCAACTTTGAATTATTGGTAGTTTTAAGGAATGCAATGTAATAGGCATAAACAGTTTTGGTGCTGGAATGAGAAATGGGAGAAAGACCAACTTTGTATCTAAGCCTCAAATAATTCATTTGGTTTCATTGGTTTTTATCAGGAATGTTGGTCAATAAGCATGCTGAGAGTGAGGATTTAGAGGAAAAATGTGCTGCGTCTATAGAGAGTAAAATGCTGAGTGGGTTTGATTCAAAATTCACCACAGGCCAGGAAAAAGATTTTGCAGAAATCTGGCCCCTGTTGCTCACACATGACTTGGGCGATGTGTAAGGCTCACATTCTACTAGCTGCATTTGGTTTGCAGAGAGCAGGGTCATTTTCTCAGCTTACACTTCTCATTAAGGTCCAAGCACTTCCTTAGAAAATGAAATCCCCTCTTTCTGTTTTACCACCCTTCATAATGCCAGCCAGTGCAGACAATACTGAAAGAGGCTGCTTGCTCTCTGGTGTGTAGACAGGATGTTCCATTGATATATCTTGCCCCGATAGCTCATAAGCATTGGTCTGTTGATGTTTCATACAAATGGGAGCTGTTTCTCTCAGACTGAATTAAATGTTTTATATAAAAACTGTGTGATGTTTTCAGCCTTCACTCAAGAAGAATTTAGTAACTGCTTCATCTGTGCAAGGCACTGGACAGAGCCCTGGAATGGGAAGGGGTGCGTGGGAAGAGGAAAGAGTAGAGGAAGTGTGATAGACATAGAAAGATGAAGAAGCTGTAGCACCTGCCTTTAACAATAATAGCAAGCCACACATGGTGGCACACTCCTATAATCCTAGTACTTGGGAGGCTGAGACAGAAGGATCACGGGTTCGAGGACAGCCTCAGCTACTTAGCGATGCCCTCCACAACTTAGCAAGACTCTGTTTCAAAATAAAAATAAAATAGGGCTGGGGGTGTAGCTCAGAGGTAGAATGCCTCTGGGTTCAATTGCCAGTACCAAAAGCAAAAACAAAACAATCAAAAAACAACAGTAGCAAATAATGATAGATCAGTTACTCTCCGCCAAGCATTTTGCTAATGGTTATGCATGAGTTATGTAATTTACACTTACAACACTACTTTACACTCCCTTTTGTCAAGAAGAAAACGGACTCAGAGAAGCTGATCCCCAAGTCACACTAGCGATGGAATCAAGAGTGAAACTGATCTATTTGATTCAAAAGTGACACGTGTAACCACTATAGGCTAATGCCTTCAAGGTCCTATACCTGGTAGAGGAAAGAAATCTATTCATCTGAGCATGGTGGTGCACTCCTGTAATCCCAGTGCTTAGGAGGCTGATGCTGAAGAATCACAAGTTCGAGGCCAGGGCATGGCAACTTAGTGAAACCATGTATCAAAAATATAAAATAGCTGGGCATGGTGGCGCATGCCTGTAAACCCAGTACTTGGGAGGCTGAGACAGGAGGATCGCAGGTTCAAGACCCATCTCAGCAACTTAGGAGACCCTCAGAAACCTAGAGAGACACTGTTTCAAAACAAAAATTTTAAAAGTGTTGGGGATATAGTTCAGAGGTAGAATGCCCCTGGGTTCAATCACCAGTGCTCAAAAATAAAATAAAAATAGAGAGGGATAGGGATGTATAGCTCAGTTGTGGAATGGCTTTGGGTTCAACCCCCAGTACCAGAGAGAGCAATGATCTCCAGTGAAAAAGCACAGTATGTTAAGTTCTATAAAAGATTTAAGCAAATGCTATGGAAACACAGATTAAAGCATAACTAAATTCTGAGAAGGCTTTATGAAGAGAGGAAAAATTGAACTGGGCTGTATATGATAAGTAGGATTCGGGTAGGTGAAAATGAAGGAAAGGGTATTTCAAATAAACGAGTGAGGTCACAGGTGACAAGTGCAGTTTAACTGAAGCATTCTATGTAGCACAGAATAAGGGGTCACAAGAAAAGGGTACCCTAGTCCTGCTTTCTTTGAATGCCAAATCAATACATTGGGATTTTATTCTGTAATAAGCAATGGAAAGCTAATAACGGTTTGTGTGCGGATGAGTGACATGATCAGATCTGTGATTTGGAATGAGAATGTGGGTGGCAGCTTCAATAATGAAATGAATATCAAATGGATAAGAAGCCAAAAGGCCGTTGTATGACTGGAGATGTTGTCTAAGCGAGCAATGGGTAAGAGAGTGAACTGGAGCGTTTTCATGGGGAATGGAGAAGAAGCAGCTAACCGGAAACAATTTCACACTTTGTAATGACAGGAATTGGTAACACGGATTATGAGAGCAGGAGAGAGCTCAACATTTCTAGCTTGATTAAGTAGGTAAATTGTTGTGCCTTTGTCCAAGACAATGGGCATAGGGCAGAGAATAAATTTGAAGGTCGTGGTGGGGTAGAGACCATAAATTGGGAGATTCATATAGAACAGTAGGTAGTTAGTTGCTTGTCACATCTGAAGCTCAGGGAGAAGATAAGATTCTAAATTTGAGATTCATCTGAAGAGAGAATATAGTCTAAAACGGATTAAACTATCCACGTAGAATATTATTAAGTAAGACAACATTTTCTACTTCAGGCAATAGAATCGGTGTGTGGAGAAAGACTTTTTTAATAAAGAATGTCTAAAAATCTTGATACAATATTGAAAATGTTGTTTTCAATGTAGAGCTGAGCTGAACTTAAGAAAGGGAAACAATAAGAAGCCAGAAGCCAGGTGTGGTGATGCACACCTGTAATTCTAGTACTTGGGAGGCTGAGACAGGAGGATCGTAGGTTCAAGGCTAGCATGTGGTAATTAAGTGAGACCCTCAGCAACTTAGTGAAACTGTGTTTCAAAATAAAAAACAGGGCTGGGGGTGTTGCTCAGAGGTAGTGGAGCGTTTTCATGGGGGAATGGAGGAGAAGCCCCTAGGTTCAATCCTCAGAACACACACACACACACACACACACACACACACACACACACACACACACCTAGAAAATAAGGCCTGGTTTTCTGGAAGTAATCAAGCCAGAGTCTGTTTTGAGAGGATCTGATTATCCCTGGTGAATTAGAGCCTGTAAGTATGAAGACAAAACCTGAGACTCAAGCAAGGGTATCAGGTTGACTGGAGATGTTGTCACAAATCCAAAATCCTCTAACAGTGCCTACTTCAATGAGTAGACTATGAAATATCCCATCTCTACGTAGATACTTACCTGCCTAGAAATTAGTCAGGAGAATGTGTCAAATAATATTTCCCCTGAGAATATCTAACAACATGCCAACATTCAAGCAATTTGTGGAGCAGAATCCCATCTCTGTGACTTCAAAACCACCAAGAAAAAAGTTAGTTTATGATAGTCGTCCCCGGTTAATAGCACCCTGAGGCACCTTGCAGTAGCGAATGAAAATTTTCTCAGGAAGAATTTTCAAAGTGGCCTCAAAGAATTCTCACAGATAAAATTCCAAAGAGCATGAGCTCATGATGGAAAAAAAATCACCAAACCTACAAAAAAACAAGGCATTATGAGTGGGAGTCTGCAGAGACAGACCACAAAAACATAGATAAAGGTGATTAGATATTGGATATAAATTATTCTATATGCTAAAAGAAATAAAAAGGAATTTAAAGATTATTAAGAAATAAGAAAGTACAAAAAATGAACAGGTCAATTGAAAAAAAGACCCAAATGGAACTTTCAGAAGTGGAAAATGTATCATAATTTAAGTACAAAATAAGACCTCTTTGGATGGGTTAAGCAGAGAGTTGAAGAGAATTTTTGAATTAGAAAACAGGCCAGTAAGAAGCACAAAGGCAAAGATAAAAAAAAAACTGATAGGGATTAAAATACTTTGAGGATGGAATAAGTAAGTCTAAAAACATCTAGTTGAAGTTTTAGAAGGCAAGAATAGTAATAATGTTAATGATCTATTAAAAAAGAGAAAGTGCTAAGTAATTTTCAAGATTTAATATAAATGGAAAGGAGAGAGCACCACCTTAACAAATACCAACACTGTTGTAGTACAGAAGAGAATTCAGGGGGAAAAAACCCTGAAAATGACTTATTAGGTAGGAAAAAGATGAGTCAAGAGAATCCAGTGTCAGAACAGCAAAGGAGTGTGTTTCTAGAAGGCCACGGTCAATGCTTGTTGTTTTGTGTAGTGCTGGTGATGGAAACCAGGGCCTGGCACATGCTAGGAGGCAAGTGCTCTACCACTGAGCCCTGGCCACAGGTCCCACGGTCAGGAAATAGAAATGTTCCAGACAAGTGGAGCAAGATAACGATCAGCAGTCGTTTCCTGAGGGTCTGCTGTATGTCAGGCGTAATGCCAGGTGGATACTAAGATAACTAATACGTGATCCCTGTGCTCAGAATTATGGCAGAAATGTAAATAAGGATTACAGTCCAATGTGATTGGGGCCATCGTGGACGTGAACAAAGTGCTCTGTAAGCAGAGAGAAGGGGGTTCTGTTTCTGTGTCATCTTTCTAATGGGCATTCTTCAGCTGTTCATCTCATGATTGTTTTCTTTTAGGATTCTAAATATTCATTTATTCCATCAGAATATCTTCTTTTAACACAGACTGTTTGCTCTTTCTTCCTCTTTATCTGCATCATTTGGGGGCATGTAATATTCAATAAAATCCCAGTATCTGGTGTGAGCACAAATGGCAAACCTTTCATTTCTGTACCTGTTCCTCGAGTCTGGCCTAACCAAATGAGGCAGGCTTGCTTCTCCTTTCTGTTCTCCCTGTGCTCAGCTTAGCTTAGGATCTTATCACCTTCACTTAAGCTTTTCAGAACCTTTATATTTCAGCATTGATCATTCCCAGTTCAAACCCTCATTCATCTTTTTTTTTTTGGTGTGTGTGTGTGTGTGTGTGTGTGTGTGTGTGTGTGTGTGTGTGTTACTGTGAATTGAACCCAGGGGCATTCTGTGAATTGAACCCAGGGGCATTCTACTGTTGAGTTACACCTGTGGCCCTTTTTTAATTTTTGTTTTTATTTTGAAACAGGGTCTTGCTAAGTGTCTGAGGGTCTTGCTAAGTAGCTGAGGTTGGTCTCAAACCTAAAGATCCTCCTGTCTCAGTCTCCTAAGTACTGAGATTATAGGTGTGAACCACCACACTCGGCCCTTCATTCATCTTACTACAACTCTGTTCATTACACTATGACTTCCAAATGAAGACATTCAATAAATAAATGATGAAATGAAAGAATGTTCAATCTAAAAATCAAACAGAAGTAAGTCTCTCATTGTTAAGAGAACAATTTAACAATTTTTCTTTTTCTTTTTTTGTTGTGGGCATTGAGGATTGAACCTAGGGACATTCTACCTCTGAACTATACTCTTGCCCCTCACCTCATTTTTTTGGTACTGGGGATTGAACTCAGGGTGTTCTACTTCTGAGTTATACCCCCAGCCCTATTTTAAATTTTATTTTGAAACAGGGTCTCATTAAATTGTGAAAGACCTCCCTATGTTGCCAAGGCTGGCTTTGAACCTGCAATTATCCTGTCTCAGTCCCCCAAGTACTGTGATTATAAGTGTGAGCCACCACACCCTACTCCTTTTTAATGTTTTTTTTTTTAAATTTTGAAACAAGGTCTTGCTAAATTACTGTGTACTATCCTCAAACCTGTAGTCCTCCTGTCTCAGCCTCCCAAATACTGGGATTACAGGCATGCCTCACTGCATCTGGCTGTGAACAATTCCATTTTCTGAATCAATTAAAGATATAATTTGAAGTCATGTTTCATCTATTTGATTGCTTGCATTTTATCCAGCTTGATTCCAAAACGTGTTGTAGTCAGTGGCTGTGTGTGTGTATAAAGAGAAGTTATGCTCATATTGCAAAATTTTTAATTTAACAAGGATTTGCTACATGTCTACTATGTATGTCTCTGCTGTGTGTGTGTGTGTGTGTGTGTGTGTGTGTGTGTGTGTTACTGGGGATTGAACCTGGGGTATTTTATCTCTGAGCTACACCCCAGCCTTTTTTTTTTTTTTTGAAACATGGTATCGCTAAGTTGCTGAGGGTCTTGCTAAGTTGCTAAGGCTGGCTGCGAACCTGTGATCCTCATATCTCAACCTCTCAAGTATTAGGATTACAGGCATGTGCCACTATACCTGTGTTGTCTCTGCTATTTACTGCATAAAATATAAAGAAATATGTGATACAAAAGAGTACTAATACATATCAAACAAGGCAGATTTTATACATAAAATCTTGTTTTACATATTATTGTTTCATATAGGGATTAAACAACATTGAGGATGGAATAAGTCCAAAAAATATCTAGTTGAAGTTTTAGAAGGCAAGAACAGTAATGATGTTAAAGTAATGATATATTCAAAGAGAGAAAGTGCTAAGTAATTTTCAGGATTTAATATAAATGGAAAAAAGGGAGGGAAATCACCACCTTGAATAATACCAACATTGTTGTAGTTGGAGAGAAGAGAATTAAATGATATATAAATATATTTTAATCATATATATTATTAATATATATATGATAAATATATGATCTTGTTTTTCACAACAGTGGTTAAGATAGAGTACAGTTGAGTCATAAGAGGGAAATAGCACATGTAGACTGGGAGGGCATAAAATAAGGTTCTGTTAAGTAGATGCCATTTGAAGTAGGTCTTCAAAGATGGAATTGAATAGATAGGAAGAGGTTTAAGGGAAAGAACTTTGAGGAGGAAAGCAGACGATCTAGGCCTGAGCCCAGCTAAGGAGCAGGGAACAGAACTTATTGAAGTGGGTCAGTTGCGAATTGCATTAATTCGTGAGTGAAAGAAATTTGATTACAGTTAGCTGAAACACACGAAGGTTTATTTTTCTCGTGTCATGAGAAGTCCAGAGGTAGGCGGCTGCTCAAGAATGTCAGGGTTGTTTGTAATTCTCTTGACCTTTCCCGCATGGTCCCAAGATGTCTGCTGGAACGTGAAGCATCACATTCAAATACCAGGCAGTGGGCAGTAGGAAGAGTCAGAAAGCAAGAAGGGCTTCCCAGAAGCCCTGCCTCATGACTCTGCTTGTAACTCATTGTCCACTTCTATCTGCATAGATAGAAGAAGAATAGATGTCTTTAGCTGGACACATTATTACAATAAGGAGGCAGGGGAGAACAGATACTGGGTGAGCAGCATCATGTGCAACAGCGAATATATCACGTTTTGGCTTGTAGGGAAATAGCATTACTTAAATATGACCCACTCAGTACCAGGGAGGCTGAGGCAGGTGGATCTCAAGTTCAAGGCCAGCCTTAGCAACTTAGGGAGACCCTGTTTCAAAATAAAAAAAATAAATAAAAATAAAAGGGGCTGGGGATGTAGCTTGGAGGTAGAATGCCCCTGGATTCAATCCCCAGTATCTCTCCTGCTAAATATGACTCAACCAATTTAGAAAAAGGGGATATGTATTTCTTGTGCCTGACATTGTTTATGCTTGTCTGTAGTTTTCCATCCAATTCCCTTCAAAAAACCTATGATCCGGATAGAAGGTGCTATGGATGGGAGGACAGAGGAAGAGCACCTTCAGTTGCATAGGGAAGACTTTTCAGAGTGGGGAAGCCTGAACTGAGTGTGACAGGTGGATATTGCTGATAAGTGAAGTGTAGTTTTGTCAAAGACCCAGAGCAAAAAGGAAGATGGAAGTTTCCAGGAATCTGACCAGGAGGAGCTAGCAGATGCACAAGTGAGAAAAGGACAGGAGGAGAAAGGGGGAGAGCAAGCTAGGTAGGGGCTAGATCATGAAGATTTGTAAGCTGTTAGAAAGGGTGTGGACTACATCACCAGCCTTTAAATTTAAACAAAGCAACAAAAATATTTTCTTCATTACTTGCTTAATCTTTGTCTTTCTTGATACATTGTGTGAGAGCATTTATTCATTCTTTGTTTTTGTACTAGGGATTAAATTCAGGGGCATTCTAACTCCAAGATTCACTCCTAGCCCTTTTTCTAATGTTCTATTTTGAAACAGGTTCTCACAAAAGTTGCTGGGTGTCTCACTCAGTTGCTGAGGCTAGCCTCAAATCTGTGATCCTCCTGTCTCAGCCCCCCAAGTACTAGGTTTACAGGCATGAGCCACCACACATGGCTCATAGCTCATCTCATTTTTTATTCCTAGAGCCTGGCCCTTGAGGTCTAAGTTCTCCATAGAATGAAATGTGAAAACCATTGTATTAAATGTCCAGTGAAAATATTGTTGTCAGTCTTTATCCTTTAATCTTGGATCTCTAAAGCACACATGTAGATGACCGTTTTATTATTCCAGGTCCCCCAAGATGCAGAGAAATTTATAGGGTTAAGAGCACAAGAAAGCCAGGCATGGTGGCACCTGCTTGTAATCCCAGCATTTGGGAGGCTGAGACCGGAGGATCTGGGTTCGCGGCCAGCCTCAGCTACCTAGTGAGACACTCTGCAACTTAGTGAGACCCTGTTTCAAAATAAAGAATAAAAAATAGGCCTGGGGGTGTAGCTCGAAGGTAGAATGACCCTGAGTTCAATCCCCAGTACCGAAAAAAAAAAAAAAGAGCACAAGACATGTATTAGGGGCAACCCATGAGACAGAAAATAAGGAGACACAAGAGTCTGGGAGACCCAGCAGCCTTCAGTGTAATGCAGTGCAAGTCTAATCCTGAGTGAAGGAGGGAGAAGGAAGCAAGGGAAGAACTTAGCCTGCTATGTACTTTTTCTTTCTTCTTCTTCTTTTTTTTTTTTTTTTTTTTTTTTTTTTTGTACTGGGGACTGAACCCAGGGGCATTCTACCTCCGAGCTGCACCTCTCTTTTTTATTTTTTATTTTGAAACAGGGTCTCGCTAAGTTGCTGATGGTCTCACTAAGTTGCTGAGGGTGGTCTCAGACCTCCATCCTCCTGTCTCAGCCTCCTGAGTACTGGGATTACAGGCATAGGCCACTGTGCTTGGCTAGCCTGCTATGTAGTTCTAAGGAAGGTTTAGTGTCGCCAGGGAGTCAAGACAAAGTTGCCAGTCAAAAGAGTAGAGAGTCTCCCATGAACAGGATTATTTAGGACTGCTGCTGTGTTCCTTTGCTGACCAGGAGGAGCCCAGAGGAAGCCTCAGCACCAATGTGATGACCCTTTCAGAGCCCAGTAGTGGCTTGGTCACTGTCTCTGAAGTCAGAGATCCTAAAGGTCATTTTCCTCATTTTCCTGGGTGTCACCCTAGCCAACCTCAGCATCATCAGGAGGGCTTTGTACTGCTAGTGTCTTCTCCCTTCTTAGGATTGTGTGTGTGTGTGTCTGTGTGTGTGTGTGTGTGTGTGTGTGTTTGTATGTATTACTGAGGATTGAACCCAGTGGCATTCTACCTCTGAGCTACATCCCCAGCCCCACTTTAGTTTTTATTTTGAAACAGGGTCTCACTAAGTTGCTGAGGCTGGCCTCATTAAGTTTCTGTGGCTGGTCTTGAACCTGCAATCCTCTGTCTCAGCCTCCCAACTACTGGGATTATATTATAGGTGTGCACCACCACACCTGGTATATATAAATAAATAAATATATATATATATATATTTTTTTTTTGGTCCTTTATTTTTGAAACAGGATCTCACTAAGTAGCTGAGGCTGGCCCTAAACCTGTGATCCTCCGGTCTCTTTGAGATTACAAGTGTGTGCTACCACGCCCGACTGGCCAAGATATTTTTAAGAATAAAATTTTACCTTGTTAGCTTTGTCACAACATCCTAGGTTTTTGGAACTTCTCTAGTCAGATACAGATGTTCTGCTAACTATCTGGTCTGCTCTGGTCCCAAGTACTTTCCCCTATGGAGTATGTTCACCCATTATCCCCTGGCTCTGGGGTTAGCAGAGGAGGTTTCATACCTTGCCCAAGGCAAAAAAAAAAAACAAAAAAACAAAAAAAAAAACCCAAAAAACAGCAAGGCTGAGGTTTAAACCAGGACTGTGGGATTTTAAAGCTTATTTTCTAAAACTCCTATCTGACACTGCCTCTCCTTCCCAGAATTGGCCATGCTGTATTGTGGCTATCTGTTTACATAACCACCTACCCCTCCCTCAGGATGAGAGCTTCCCAGGAGTGTAATTGAGACAGTGATATCTACTAGGCAGTTCAGACTTCTATCTATAATAAATGAAGGGAGGAAAGAAAAATTTCACAAATGAACCTTTATAGGCAAGTTGCAGTCATTCCAGATCAGTCCCCATTCTATAGTTTCTGAGGGCTTTGCAACTCTAAAGGATGCTGGTCCGGGAAACGCAGAAGTCTCCCAACACCACTGCTCAATAATGAAAACACAGCTTCATTATAGTGCTTTTCATTTTCCCTAAACCCTGAGCTGTTTGCTGATCTAATAAAGAATATGAGACAGGAGGATCGCATGTTCAAAGTCAGCACACAGTAAATTTGCAATGACCTTGTTTCAAAATAAAAAATAAAAAGCTTAAACACAGAGCGCCCCTGGGTTCAATCCTCAATAACACACACACACACACACACACACACACACACACACACACACACACTCAGAATACTATAGTGATATATGCATACGTATGTTCATAGCAACACAATTCAAAATAGTCAAATTATAGAACCAATCTAGGTGTCTGTCAACAGATGCACGAATAAAGAAAATGTGGTATATATACACACAATCGAATTTTACTCAGCCAGAAAGAAAAACAAAATTATGTCATTTGCAGCAAAATGGATGGAACCAGAGACTATCATTCTGAGATAAGCCAGTCTCAGAAAGTTAAGGGTCATATGTTTTCTCTCATATGTGGAAACTAAAGAGAAAATAGGAAAAAAAGGGACTTCAGATCAATGAGAAAAAACACCAATAGAATAGTGGGAGGGGGTTAGGGGAGGCAGATGGAGAGGAGAAAAAAGGGGCTTTAGGAAGGAAACAGCTCAAATATTATTGAGCTGTTCATATACGAAGACATCACCGCCAATTTCACCAACATGTATGAAGAAAGAGGAAGGGAGATACAAACATACATGCACACAGCATGTATGTTTGTATCACTTTGAATCTCATTATGATGTATAATTACAATGTGATCATGAAAATATTTTTAAAATAATTTGAATAGTTGATGTTCTAGAAATGTGAGACAACATGCTTTCTGCTCAATAAGGAAGCAAAAGCCAAAGGGAATTCTAAGATATGTTTCATCTTTTTAAAATACTTTTATTGGTGCATTATAATTATACACTATAGTGAGATTCAAAGTGATATAAACATGTATGCACACAGCACTTAGTGTGTCTCCCTCTGCATCTCACCCTGCTCCTCCTTCCCCCTTTCCCATACATGTTAGTGAGATTGGTGGTGATACTTTCATATATGGACATTTGAACTGTTCCCTTCCTCAAGCCTCATTTTTCTCCTCCCTAGTTCCCTCCCTCAATCCTCTTCCACTAATTTACTGGTCTGTCTCCTCATTTTTCTGAAGTTCCTTTTGTTTCCTATTTTTTTCTTTAGCTTCCACATATGAAAGAAAACGTACGACCCTTGATTTTCTGAGACTGACTAATCTCAGAATGATAGTCTCTGGTTCCATCCATGTTGCTGCAAATGACATAATTTTGTTTTTCTTTCTGGCTGAGTAAAATTCCATTTTCATTATCTATTCATCTGCTGATGGACACTAGGTTGGTTTCATAATTTGGTTATTGTGAATCATGCTGCTATAAACATAGGTATGCATGTATCACTGTAGTATTCATTCTTTAATTCTTTTGGGAAGATACTCAAGGAGTGGGATATATTTCATCTTGGTAAAGTAGGGGTTGTACCTGGGGCTAGTGTGCTCATACTGCCTGGAGGCGGCTCCCCGTGTGACTAGGCAGAAAAGAAAATGGCAACAGCTTTGAGATAAGAATAGAAAGACAGATGAAGACCATATTGAGAAGCAGGTAAGCTGGGTGGGCTCAGGCAGCCTATAATGGCTCAGAGTTGGCAAAAGTCCTGTCTGGTGATCACCTCTCCCTTAGAACCGAGCTCGGTGGATAGCATGTTGTTCTACTCTGGACTTTCATATACAGCAGGTCCTTAGTATTGAACCTAAACACAAAGGGCTTCCTTGTTCTACAATTTCTCCTGTTCACTGCATTGATGGCTTGATAGCAAAACAATATTTTGACTCTGTGTATCTCTAAGGCTCATAAGGACGATAGGGAACCCAATGGATCCCCCTGCACACCACATCTTAGCAGCATAAATAAACCATACTGAGAAGAAACCTCTGAGATATTGAGGACAGAAAGAGAAAACTGTTCCCTAGAACTCCTTTAGTCCCCTCACATTCTGATAGTAGGTATGAAGTTGCAGCAAAGACTTAGAAGTTAAGGATGTGGTGAGTCTGGTAACTGGGTGTTCACAGTAACAGCTTTGCTACTTACTAGCAGTGTCATGCTGAGCAAACCATTTAAGCTCTCCAAACCTCAGTATATTCGCTGGACCAGATTATTGAGATGATGTATGCTAAGTGTCTAACAAAGTAGTAGCACATTTGGTCAATATTTGGTAACAGCATTAAAGTAATTATTATATGAAGTTCTCCAGTTCTATGCAAAGCATAAGGACTATGCCAGGAAGGGACTTGTATCCTTGCATCAGTGGCTTTCTCTCCTGTTTGCTGAAGAAGTCCAAAGAGAATTCGTTAGTACGTTACATTCACCATAGGGCAGAGGGAGAGTGGGAAGAAAAGGAAGGGAGCAAACATGAAAGAAATATCAGATGTGTTCATACTCAAAGGTGCTTTGAAAGAATCAGAGGTGCAGAACAAGGATTTATTTCCTAGGATTGAGTGCTGACTTTTCACTTGAGTGTCTACTGCAGCTTCTCTTCCCCAAACATACTCCCACCTGGAAAACAGCAGTAAGCAGCTTGTGTATTGCAAAATTATTTCATTTTAGTGGTAAGAATTTCCTAGGGCAAGTGGGACACGGTGGCACAAACCTGTAATCCTAGCTACTTAGGAACCTGAAGCAGGAGGATTGCAAGTTTCAGGCCAGTTTAGGCAACTTAGTGAAAGCCTGTATCCAAATAATATTTCTAAATGGCTAGAGGTAGAGCTTAGTGGTAGAGCTCTTGCCTAGCATTTGTGGGGCCCCAGGTCCAATCTCCAGTACCACACACAGACAATATTAAATAAATAAAATTTAAAATGCCTGGAGATGTAGCTCAGTGGTAAAGTACCCCTGGGTTTAATTCCCAGTACCCAAAGTCCCCCCAAAACAAAAATTTTGTGGCATAAATTGTCTAGTACCGTGTATAATATCCAACCTCAACAATTACCAACTAATTGCCAATTTTGTTTTGTCTATATCCCACCCAACACATACACACATAATTTTGTATCCTTTCTTTGTGAATATTTTCATAAATATCTTCAAAATACATGGACTCTTTCTTTTCTGTTTTTGGTACTGGGAACCAAACCCAAGGGCATTCTACCTCTGAGCTACACTCTGGCCCAATTTTGGTATTTATTTTGAAACAGAGTGTCACTGAATTACCATGCGTGCTGGCCTGGGAGGGTGATCATCCTGTCTCAGCCTCACAAGTACTGGGATTCAGGCCTGCACCACTGCACCCAGTTTCACTCTACATTTTCGAAAGAAGGTTGACAATGTGATGTTCTGTAAAATGCTGCTGAGGTTTGGTGTCAATGCTAGCCCCAGCTTAACCACTAACTTATATAAGCAAATCTCTTACCCTCGCTGAGCCTCAATTTCATCATCAGAAAATAGGACTAAAACTTTTACTCTGTTTACCTCACAGGGTTTGTTGTGTTAAACAAAAACATGGATGTGCTGGTATTGTATAACCAATGGAGCTTTATTGCTACAAGGAATTCTTATTTTATTATCATTAAAGCAATATGTGTATACAGGGAACTGATAGGCATATGTGTATACAGGGAACTGATAGGTTTCCATTTTCTTTTTCTTGTACAAATTGCTATGGCAATTAAATCATTGCAAGAAAATTTCTGAGCAAATAAAAGGCTAATAGGACAGCCAGCCCCAGAAGTAAACAAAGCACATCATGGCCCAAGGCTGTTTGAAAATTCTAACCTGGGTACGTGAAGTTCAAGTTTCCCCACTGCACTGAGTTTAACTTGAACACTGTGGCTGAACTTTCCCAGCGGAACTAGAGCTTCCTTGGGCCAGAAACAAAGGCCAGTCAGTTCTGGGGCTGAGGTTCAAATAAACATATCATGGAACAGCTGCAAACTGGAAGCAAATGAGACAGCTACTGGAGTAGCCCCATTACTAAAGGCCCTCCCCCATACCCCAGAGGCCAAGAGTGAGGAAACCTTCCTTTCTGGAAGGAAGGGAGAGAACTGGGTAACAAGAGGAAGAAGGCTGATTAATCAGGTTAACAACTTGAGGGAGGAAGCTCTGTTTGAACTAGTTTTATTTATTTATTTTTGAGGATGAAGACAAGGATTAAAGGGGGAAAAAGCTAAAAGGCAGCCAGGTGTGGTAGTGAATGCCCGTCATCCCAGTACTTGGGAGGCTGAGACAGGAGGGTTGCAGGTTCGAGGCCAGCACACCATAACTTAGTGAGACCCTGTTTCAAAGTAAAAAATAAAGCAAAAGAGGGTTGGGTGTGTAGCTCAGTAATATAATGCCCCCAGGTTCACACTGTAGTACCACGCACATACATACACAAAAGCTAAAAGGCTGTTGCTGTTGTTTTTGACAAGGCTGTCACACATCATAATGCTTTTTCAAAATGAGCACTGATATTTACATTCTTAAACAAAATCCATTTCTCAAAGATTTTTAAATATATTTTTCTCTTCTAGGGATTGAACCCAGGACCTCATGCATACTACACAAATGCTCTACCACTGAACTACATCCCTAGCCCTTTTTATATTTTATTTTTGAGACAGGGACCCCTAAGCTGTCTAGGTAAGGTAGCCTTAAAGTTGGGGCACTCTTGCTTCAGCATCCCAGGTAGCTAGTGTTATAGGCATGTGCCATTGCACTCAGCTCAGAAATTGTTTATAGGAGGAGATAACTGCTATAGGACTGAGAAATTGAAGTCAACTATGGTTCCCACTTCCCTGCCTTGATTGCACTGTTTCCTCAGGTTCCCTGGGGGAAGGAAATCTTAAGGTATCAAATAATGGGTCAGCTGTGGAAATGGAGTAAGGACTCTATAGACTATAATTAGGTTTTCAACTCTTGTTTACTAGAATAAACAAATATCAACCCGATAGAGACATAGAAAGTCTCATGTCTTAGCCAGGTGCAGTGGCACACTACTGTAATCCCGGTACTTTGGAGGCTGAGACTGGAGGATCACAGGTTTGAGGCCAGTATCTAGTAACTTATCCAGAATCTGTTTCAAAATAAAAAATAATAAAATAGGGCTGGGGGTGTATCTCAGAGGTATAACACTCCTGGGTTCAATTTTTTATAGTAGTGGAGATTGTACCCAGGGGCACCCTTCCTCTGAGATATAGCCCCAGCCCTATATTATTTTTTTTATTGTGAAACAGGGTCTTGCTAAGTTGCAGAGGGTCTCACTAGGTTTGTAAGGCTGGTCTCGAACCTACAATCCTCCTGTTTCACCCTCCCAAGTACTGGAAATACAGTCACCTCTCTAGTCTCCTTTTTTTATAGCTTTTCAGATGAAGAAAGAATGTCATTGGTATTTTATAAGCTTGGTAAGATAGTGTCAAGGATTTTAGAGCTGAAAGGGACACTAAAAGTCTTGTCCTATCCTCCTTTTGACAGATAAGGTAAAAGGAATTGACTTGCCTATATTTATACTGTGATCAAGTGAAGTAACTCTTCCTCATCCAAATTCTACTATTCTAGGAATGAAGGAGCCATGAACTGTAAATGCCCATCCTCTTTCTTCTTCCTCAAATAGGTTCTCGAATTCTCCGCCATGCACACTTTCTCCTCTGCTAGGGTTGCCCACAACAATATTGCAGTCTCTAGTCTCTTTCTCATGTCTTCCATTCCAACTGGTCTTTTCACTACTGCAGCTACCGTCAGCTTTTCTAGAATGAAAGGAAGTCTTTTTCCCACTGGTATTGCAGGTGTTTCATTAGATTTCCCAAAAGTGGATGTGATTCTTAGAATACCTCCAGGATGGAACCTGGAAGATGTGTCCTGAGTCTGGGCCAAAGAGGAAAGGTTGGAAAACTGTGAACTTCAGGCAAAGTCCAGCCTTCTGTTTGTTTTTGTATGGCATACAATCTAAGGATGATTTCTTTGTAAAATGTTTAATTGAGGTTAAAACACACACACACACACACACACACACACACACACACACACACACACACAAAGTTTCCTCAGAAAACTGGAATGGACCCACCAGCTATACCACTCCTGGTATCTTTCCATAGCAATTGAAATCAGAATATTATAGTGATCCGAATTACAGAACCAACTCAGGTGTCCATCAACAGATGAATGGATTACAAAACTATGGGACACGCATTCAATGGAATTCTACTCATCCATCAAGAACAAAATTATGTCATTTTCAGGAAAATGGATGGACCTGGAGAACATTATGCTAAGTGAGATTAACCATCACAGAACCTGAGGGGGAGGGAGGGGGAGGGAGGGGGAGGGAGGGGGGTGGGAATTGGGGAAGGGGTCAAATGAGAATTGTGTGCAAATATGCTGTTAACAAAGATATATGCTATATTGCAGGAATTACTACAATAAAAAATAAATTTAAAAAAATAAAAATATATAACTAAAAAAAAAGTGAAGAATCATATGTTCTCTCTTGTATGTGGAAGCTAGGGAGTAATAGGGATACAAGAAAGACTTCAGATAAAGGAAGAAAAACCCCAGTGGAGTGACAGAGGGGGTTTAGAGGAGGGAAGTGGAGGGGATACGCAGGGAGAATTAATGAAGGAAACACTTCCATATGTACATATGTGAGAATACCAGTGTCAGTCTCAATACCCTGTATGGGGAAGGGGAAGAGTGGGGAGGGAGCTGGGGAAGGGGGAAGCTCACCAAGTGCTGTGCGCATGTATGTCACTATCATTGGGAGACTACAATGCACCAATATACATACATTTAAAAATCCACAGGACATAAAACTTACCATCTTAATCGTATTTATTTTTATTTATTTATTTTTGTGGTATTGAGTATTGAACCCAGGGCATTCTGCCTCTGAGCTACAGCCTCAGCCATCTACATGTGTGTGTGTGTGTGTGTGTGTGTGTGTGTGTGTGTGTGTGTGTGTGTCACTAAATTGCAGAGGGCCTTGCTAAGTTGCTAAGGCTGACCATGAACATGCGTTCCTCCTGTCTCTGCCTCCCAAGTACTAGGATTACAGGCATGTGCTACCACGCCTGACCTAACCACTTTAAGTATACAGTTCAATATTGTTAATTACATTTATGTTATTGTGCATCAGACCTCCAGAATTTTTTCATCTTGTGAAACTGAAACTCTATATCTGTTAAACAACTGCTCTTTCCTTGTTCTCATAGCCCCTGGTAACAACCATGCTTTCTGTTTCTATGAATTTGACAACTTTAGATGCCACATAGAAGTGGAATCATATAGCATTTTTTTATTGTGACTGGCTTGTTTTACTTAGTATAATGTCCTCAAGGTCATTCCCTATTGTAGCATGGCACAGGATTCCCTTCCTTTATGAGATTGAGCACATATTGTTTATTAATTCATCTGTCCATGGACATTTGTTTTTTTCTGCACCACTTGACTATTATGTATAGCACTGTTATGAAGATGAGTATGCAAGTATCTCTCTGAGACCCTACTTTCATTTCTTTTTGGGGAGTGGGATAAGCTCAGGAGCAGGTCTGCTATTTCATGATACTTCTATTTTTATATTTCTTAGGAACCACCATACTATTTTCCTTAATGGCAATTCCACCAAGAGTGTGCAAGCATTCCAATTTCCCCACATCCTTGCTAACATTTGTTATTTTCTGTTTGTTGTGTTTTTTGGTGTGAGGTGATGCTTCACTGTGGCTTCGATTTGCATGACTCTCATGATTCATGATGGTGGTCAGTCATTTGTATATCATCTGTAGGACTATGTCTATTTAAGCCCTTTACTCACTTAAAAAACGGGATTATTTGATTTTTGAGTTGTAGAAGTTCTTTACATACACTGGAATATTAAGTCCTTTTCTGATATGTCATTTACAAATATTTTCTCCCATTTCATAAGGTTACTTTTTCACTCTGTTGTTTGTGCCCTTTGAGTCACAGAAGTTTTTGAGTTTAATGTAGTTTCACTTGTAAGTTTTTCTTGTTTCCTGTGTTTTTGTTGTGTTATCCAATAAATTACTGTTAACTCTGATGTTGTAAAAATTTTCCCCTATGTTTTCTTTTGGTGAGAACATTTTGAATTTTTTTTTTTTTTTTTTTTTTTTTTTGCGGTACTGGGGATTGAACTCAGAGGCATTCTACCTCTGAGATATACCCCCAGCCTATTTTTTATTCTTTATTTTGAAACCGAGTCTCACTAAGTTGCGGAGTGCCTCACTAGGTAGCTGAGGCTGGCCGCAAACCCGGATCCTCCGGTCTCAGCCTCCCGAATGCTAGGATTACAAACGTGCGCCACCACGCCCGGCTTGAAAATATTTTTAATGAAGGAAAAATATCAAAAGAAGAAAAATATTTTTGACATGTGAAAATGTTATGAAATTCAAATTTCAGGGCCCACAAGTAAAATTTTACTGGAACACAGTCACACTAATTCATTGTATACTATCTGTGGTTATTTTCATTTACTAAATGTGTTCTCTCATCCTCTCACACTGCTGCCAGTGAGCTATGAATTAGATAGATGCATTTATAACTCAATAGTGCTTCAAGCATATTGCTTATTTCCATACTATAACCCTTTTAAAAATTATCAGCTGGGTGTGGTGGCACACACTTGTAATCCCAGTACTTGGGAGGCTGCGACAAGAGGATCCAGGTTTGTAGAGTGCCTACATAGTGAGGCACTCCACAACTTAGTGAGAGCCTGTTTCAAAATAAAGAATAAAACATAGGGGGTGGGGGTGTAGCTCGGAGGTAGAATACCCCTGGGTTCAATCTCCAGTACCGAAAATAAATAAATAAATAAATATATATATATATATATATATATATATATATATATATATATATCAGTGCATATCCATCATGTCAAACTAGGAAAATAACATGTCTGTAATCCCAGTACTTGAGAGGCTGAGACTATAGGATCCCAGGTTTGAGATCAGCCTCAGCAACTTAGTAAGACCCTCAGCAACCTAGTGAGACCCTGTTTCAAAATAAAAAATGTTCAAAAAGGCTTGGGATGTAGTTCAGAGGTAGACTGCCCCTGGGCTCAATCCCCATTACCAATAAACAAAACAAAAACAAAGCCTCAAGGAACTAGGAAAATAAAGTAGATTCTAATTGTCATATTTCAAGGTACATTGGAGTATGGATTATTTGGTTTTATCTAATTAGATGACTAAGCATTGTGCTTATTATGCAATGACACTACAGCAACAGTGCACTAGAAGAATAAATATATGCCAGTATCACCAGATTACACTCTTCCCAATATTCCCAACTTGTAAGAAAGTAATGACCAGAAAAATCAGAAAGCTAAAAATGGAATATCTCATCACAGTAGACTCTCTTTACAAAAAACAAACAAAAATTAATGAGAATAAGGCTGTCACCAAAGGAAGTTTCCAAGTAGCTCATTTGTTGGCCAAGCAAAGAAATCCATCTACTGATGGAGAGTTAATTAAATCATGTTTGATTGCAATAACTAAAGAAATATGCCCAGAGAAAATAAACTTATTTAAAACTATTAGCCTTTTGGTGAGAACAGCTGCTTGAAAAGTTGAGAACAGTGGTAGTAACATCAATAATCAATTAAAAAAACAAGTAAATGAGTTAAGTAGTTTTCTTTCATTTATTTCAGAGCTGAGGATTGGAACTGAGCAGGGCTCTACCACTGACCTATATATCCCCAGTTCCTTTAATTTTTTTTTTTTTTGGTGGTTCTGGGTATTGAACCCAGGTACATTCTACCTTTGAGTCACATCCCCAGCCCTCCATTTTTTTTGTTTTGTTTTTACTTTTTCTTTTGAAACAGTCTCCCTACTCCCTAGGTTGCAGAAGGCCTCACTAAGTTGCTGAGGTTGGTCTTGAACTTGTGATCCTTCCTGTCTCAGGTTCCCAAATACTGGGATTACCGGTATGTACCACCACCCCCAGTACTATTTTTTTTTAGACAGAGTCTCATTAAGTTGCCGAAGCTGGCCTTGAGCTTGAGATTCTCTTGCCTCTGCCTCTCAAGTTACTGGGAGTACAGGCATGCACAACTGCTTCCCGCCAATTTTCTTTGAATATTGATGAGTTGACAGATGTCATCAATACTTGGTTGTTGTTGGAGGCAATGTCAAGTCTTAAGTGAATCTGAATATGAGTAGTCTGTCTGGAACAGCTACGGGAGAGAGTATTTTCAAAGTTGAGAATATAAGAATTCAGTGCTACCTGAAGTGGACTATGCAAAGATGTGTTATGACTGATGGGAAAAATATGAATTGAATAGTAAAAGACTTTGTTAGAAATGTACAAATTCCTAAAACTTGTGAAAATTTAAGCCTATGATTATTCATTGCATGACTCATGAGCAGGTGTTTTGCAGAAAAGATTTCTATCATGTGTTATTGAACCGGTAATGTCAGTGGAGAACTTCATATGCTCTCCTGGACTTAGTCATTATAGTTTTGCAAGTTAGTAAAAAAATAGATACTAAATACCTACCTTGTCCTATAACACTGAATTTCAAAGTCTTACCAATGGTAAAGAGTTTTTTTTTCTTTCCTTCTCTTTTCCCGCATTATTGGGGATTGAACCCAGAGCCTCATGAATGCTAGGCAAACATTCTACCACTGAGCCACATCCTCAGCCTTTTTGTTTTGTTTTTGAGTTCCGGATAAGATCTGTTCTCAATCACTAATCACTATTATAAAACGCTGAATGTTTAGAAATTTGTTCTGACTTATTATATAAACACCTACAAAATAATTTTACCTCTTGTGCACAAAGCCCTAAGTGTTATCTGGCCAGTCACAGAAAAATAATGCCAACCCCTACCATCGACATTTGAGTGACATCACTTAGGTCTTACTGGAAAACACTCCTCCCTGTCAAGGGAAACCTAATATCTGTGACAGTGCTTAGATAATCAAACCTATTTCTTTGGGGCTCGCTATTCATTCTTTGCTATTCATTCTCTATTCTCCTTAAGACGGGGGCAATCACTGTCCAACCTCTTGTTTAAGGTTCACAGTCTTGCTAGGTGTGGTAGCACATGCTTGTAATCCCAGTGTCTGAGGCAGGATTGCCAAGTTTAAGGCCAGCCTCTGCAACTTAGGGAGATGCTGCTTCAAAATAAAAAAATAAAAAGGTGCTGAATGTGGTGGCACACACTTGAAATCCCAGTACTTGAGAGGCTGAGACCGGAAGGATCTGGGTTAGTGACCAGCCTCAGCTACTCAGTGAGGCTCTCCGCAACTTAGTGAGACCCTGTTTCAAAATAAAGAATAAAACAATAGGACTGGGGGTGTAGCTCAGAGGTAGAGTTCCATTGGGTTCAATCCCCAATACTGCAAAAAGTAGATAAATAAATACATTAATTAATTAAATTTAATTAAAAAAATAAAAAAAAAAGGGCTGAGGATGTGGCTCAGTAGCAGAGGGCCCCTGGGTTCAATCCTCAGTACCACTCAATGAAGAAAAAAAAAGTTCTTAATCTCTCTTTCATAAGAACACACTCTCAGTCAGAAAGTCATCTGCTTTACTCTCAGGAGGCTTGATGGGTATTAATTTGAATATGATAGATGATTGTCAATATTGATGTTCCATATTTTTTAGATTTAGATTCTATATATGGATCTGACGATTCAGATTTTCCAGCTCTCTAGAATGGCTAAATCTGCTGTTTGAGGGCCCCTGCTAGAGGGAGGGATCCCAGGCTGCCTGTCACATAAACCAGGGACCTCGCTACTACCTTCTGTTGTTGTCTCCTTTTTATTCATCTATTGAGTTGCATGATGTAAAGAATCCCCATAAAGATATCACACCGTGATGAACTGGAATAGATAACTGTCTAGAGAGCTATTAAATTGTAGCCTCCAGTTATCTCTGTCTTTGTTTGTAAGAGCAGTAATTTAGAAGTTACAGATGTGCTGAGTTACTAAATACTCTTTGGGGGAGTATAAACTTACTAATTCAGCAGTATCTAATTCAGTAACTATGCTTCTCTAAAACCACTTTTGTGAAAGTGATTTTTAGTGGCCCTAGAAAGGGCAAATAATTTGCTTTTATAAGCTTTAATGGCTTGAAATAACTCAAACTTTGGCTGGAAGTGTGGCGAATTGTTTTACATTTTTACTGCATATATATTATATACATATCTTAACTCTAATATTTGTCTTCATGGCTAAAAGAAATAAAAACCACAAAATGGACATTAAACAAAGATGAAGCTTAAAAGTAATTTGTGACCAAGAAATGAAAGGCAGATAATTAGTCTCCAGGGTATATATTATTGTTGCTGACATTTTTCCTTAAAAAGACCTTCCAAAACAAATTTTGCATTTTTCTCTGGCTTCTTTTGCAAAATATATATAAGCCCACTGATACAAAATTTATGGCTTGGTACTTTTAGGGATTTTTTTATAGATGCCAAATAAACTGAACCTTAATGGGATCAGTCATTTTTCAGATTACCCAAGCTTTTTGAAAAATAAAACTTCACTCCCTCGCCCAACCCCCACAACCCTTCCCAAGAGAACACCTGTTTCATTAAATGGTATCTTATTTTTGTATTCTTTATATCAACTCCCCCTTTTTAATTATAAATGACCCATCAACATTCATGTTGACTTTTTTTTTGTACTGGGAATTGAACCCAGGGGCATTCTACCTCTGAGCTATACCCCAACCCTTTAAAAAACTTTTTTTTTTAAATTTTGACACTGGGTCTTGCTAAGTTGCTGAGGGTCTCACTAAGTTGCTGAGGCTGGCCTTGAACCTGCGATTCTCCAGTCTAAGCCTCCCAAGTACTGGGATTACAGGTGTGTACCATCTCATCCAGCTCATGTTGACCTCTTGATAAAATGAATTTATCTTCCAGAAAATTTAAATGAAGCCAAATATTCAATGCTTATGTCATCCTGTCTTCACTAGGATGTGGGTGCACTCTCACAGCTGTCCATGTGGTATCCTTAGTGGGAAACTCCACAAACTGGGAACCAGCCAACTCTGTTTAGTTAAAAAAGCTTGTCTTGCTTACATGTGCTCACAGCTGTGCTTTTACATTTTATACTCAAACCATAGCTGTTTCTTTACTGCTAAAAATTGTCCTTCCTTTATAGGAAACAATCAAATACATCAATATTTTACACTGTTCTTCAAAGAACATCATAGCTTCCAGATATATTAGCATCTGAACAAGTCCCAAGTACTGCTAATGGAAAACATTCCCTGTTTTAAAGGAACTTCCGTTCATGATGGTCTAAGATGGTGGCTTTCAATCCTGGCTGCCCATTAAGATAGATGTCCTGGGGAACTTTCCAAAACCCCACTTTCCAGTTTTCTAAGACCAATTAAATAAGAATTTCTGGGGTGGGGCCCAGGCATCAGTATTTTTAATGCCCCCCCCAGGTAATTCTAGTGGGCAACTATGGTTGAGAACACTGTACCAAATGAACACCAGACACAGAGACCAATACAAATAATGGAGCCTAGAGTTCCATGGTCATGAAAAAGAAGGTACTGAGTATTCAGAGAAGAGAGTGTCTTAGTACTGGAGGAGGAAGAGGATGGGAAAAAGAACCCAACCTTGAAAACTGGGTATCAAAGAGGGAAAGGGCAAAAGGGAAGTGACAGGCACATGGGAAAATATGAATATTTTCACTACAGGATAAAGAATAAAACTGGTAGCAAAGGGAAGATATTCTCTAGCCCCTACTTATTTTCTGGTTGTCACTCTCTGGCCATATCCAGGCCTTGACATCACTATATAGTGAGTTTTAAACACCAGAATGGATTATTTATTGACAGTGGCATATACTTTTTTATTTTTTTTCCCAGTACTGGGGATTGAACTCAGGGGCATTCTACCTCCGAGCTATACCCCCAACCCTATTTTTTTTATTCTTTATTTTGAAACAGGTTCTCACTAAGTTGCAGAGTGCCTCACTAGGTAGCTGAGGCTGGCTGCGAACCCGGATCCTCCAGCCTCAACCTCCCAAATGCTGGGATTACAAGCATGCACCACCATGTCCGGCTGAAACATATACTTTTTTAAATGGACAGATAAAATTGTGTCGGGGGCCTAGTTCGGCTGGCTAGACCTCACCTCTAGATGGCGCCTGGTAAAGTGCCAGAAGCAGCTACAGGTGAATAACATCCCGGGGCTGTGCCACGCCAGAGCGCATGTACCAGCACGCCCAACTCATGGCCGGCCCAGGTGAGAGCTGTATGAGACGCCTCGTGGCTTAGGCCCTGCGCAGCTTTAAAAGCCTCCACCTCTCGCCTAGAGAGAGAGCTGCTGGGGAAAGGCTGGTTGGGAAGTTGCTGGGCTGGGTTGCTGGGAGAAGTTCTGGGAGGAAGTAGTTGGGAAGAAGAAGCGGTTGGGAAGAGGTTGGCCGGGTTGT
>PVLC010001393.1:83196-145260 GCA_004027655.1 Graphiurus murinus
AGAAAGATTGTGGGTTGCTAGTGGAAGTCGGGTTGCTAGAGAGAGGGGTTATTGGAAGTCTGTAGGAAAAGCACTATTTGGAAAGACGACCTCTGTACTGTGTTTGTTATTGCTTGTGCAATGCTCTTGATCCCAGAAAGAGAGAGATATAATAAAAGAGGTTCGAACCAGTAATATTTAGGCAGCGTCTTTTATTGGGTATTGGGGCCTCATGGCTGAGGGTTCAGCCTGGGGTGCCCGATAAAATTGTATGTATTTACTGTGTAGAAGATTATGTTTATATATATATATATATATATATATATATATATATATATATATATATATATATAGTTTTGATAGTTTTGTAACTAAATATAGCTAACTATTTCACATAGTTATTTTTCCTTTGGTACTAGGGACTGAACCCAGGGGCATTCTACTTCTGAGCTACATTACAAGCCCTTTTCATTTTTTATTTTGAAACAGGGTCTAGAGAATGCAAGAAACTCATGACTCAGAAAACAAATAATCCAAACAAACAAAAAAAATGGGCAAGTGAACTAAATAGACACTTCACAAAAGAAGAAATAGAAATGGCTAATAAATGTATAAAAAAGTGCTCAACCTCATTAGCAATCAGAGGGATGCAAATCAAAAGTACCTTGAGATTTCACCTGACTCCAATCAGAATAGCAATCATTAAAACACAAATAACAAATGCTGGCGAGGGTGTGGAGAAGTGGGGACCCTATTACATTGTTGGTGGGATTGCAAATTAGTGCCACTACTTTGGAAAACAGAATGGAGGATCCTCAGATAAATGGGAATGAACCTACCATATGATCCAGCAATACCACTTCTGGGTATCTACCCAAAAGAATGGAAACCAAACTATCAGACCGACGCATGTGTATCTATGTTTATAGCCGCACAATTCACAATTGCCAAACTATGGAACCAGCCAAGATGTCCATCAACAGATGAATGGATTACAAAACTATGGGATATGTACAGGGTGGAATTTTACTCAGTCATAAAGAAAAAACAAAATCATATCATTTGCAGGGAAATGGATAGAACTGGAAAACATGCAAATGAGATTAGTCAGTCACAAAAAGTAAAATACTGGATGCTCTTCCTAATATGAGAAAGCTAGGGAGAAAGCAGGGCATAAGAAGGACTCTAGACGAAGAAGGAAAAAACTTAGATGAGCAACGAAGGTGACCTAACTGAAGGTGATGGGGTGGGGGCTGAGGAGAGGGAAACACTCTAATGCACAAGATGTACATTCACAAAGTAAATCACTAAGCCAAACATGAGAAGGAGGGAGAGGGGAGGGAATTGAGGAAAGGTGAAATGAGTGCTGTCTGCCTGTATGCCTATACCAGCTTGTACCTCACAAAGATGTTGATTATTTTGTACACCAATTTAAAGAAAAAGAAACAAGGTCTCAGTTGCTGAGGGCCTCGCTAAGTTATTGAAGCTGTCTTTGAACCTGTAATCCTTCTCTCTTAGCCTTCATAGTACTTGAATTACAGGCTTGTGTCACCATGCAAGGCCCTAGTTATCATTTTTGTGCTGAAAATACTTTATATCCACCTTCAGCACTTTTAAAAATACAACATATTGTTAAGTACATTCACCATATTGTACAATACATTTCTTTCTCTTAACTGAAAGTTTTGGCCAACATCTCCCTAACCTGAACCATCTCCAAACCTCTCCAAACCCTGGTAACCAGCATTCTACTATTACTTCTATGAGATCAACTTTATTAGCATCCACATATGAATGAGATGATGCAGTTTTTGTTTTTCTGTGCCTGGTCTATTTCATTTAATATAATGTCCTTCATGTTCATGCATGTGAATCATAAACTTTTTTTTTTATCTAGAAACAACTGTGATCAAGCTGAGAAAAATTCACAAATACCTAGTAGAAAGACACCCAGACTTACGATATCTTTGAATCAAAGTGCAGACTTACACATCTGCATCCACGCCTAAACCACAGATATTCTCAATGAAGGCTAGCTCCTTTCCATAAACAGTACCATTCACCTTCCCAGCAATCGAGAACACAGCAAAATAGTCTACATTTAAGCAACTCAGAAAACTTGAGAAATCAGCAACTTTTCTATAATCATTGCAAAACAATCTAGTTTTGGCAGTTGAAACAGCCTCAAACTTATTTATCAAACCTGGAAATTCTGGCCACTGGTAAGACTCTAGTTCTTTCAGCAACAGGCATATTATAATTATTCTTTAGCACCTTGTTATGACCCAATATTAAGCAATCCAGGCCCCCAGAAATAATAGATGAAGCCAGCTTCGTACACAGTTAATGTTTATATAGCACTAAGTATGTGCCAGGAGCTCTTTTAAGTGCTTTAAATACACTATATTTCTGACTCCTCACAAGAATCTAACAGTATTTTGTGTCCCTGTTTTACAGATGAGATTGTTGGGGGTAGAGAGAGGTTAAACTTCAACAGAGGCTGAAGATCAGTTAATCAAATGATGGAACTGGAATTCAAACCCAGTTGGGCTGGTTCCAGAGCCTAGCCCAAGCTTTTCAAACCATTTTGCCTTAATGCTTTCTTTTTACTTTTCTTAAAAAAAATCTTTTCTTTTTTCTCTTCTTCTTCTTCCTCCTCTTCTTCTATTAAGGATCAAATTCAAGACCTCACATAGGTAAGACAAGCACCTTACTACTGAGCTACATCCCAGCCCAGTGATTTTTATTTTATTTTTTTATGATGATATCACCATGATTTTTTTTATTGTAATATTTCGTGCTTTGTATGTATACATCTTTGTTAGGTACAAATTGATAACGACATATGTGCGCACATTTCTCATCTGACCCCTTCCCCAATTCCCACCTCGATCCCTCGCCCTCCCTCCCTCTCAAGTTCAGTTCAGTGAGTGACCTTGATATAATTGTGTAAATACATCATGTGCCTTAGGATGTCCTCCCCTCACTCCCCGTCCGTCCCCTATGATTAAATAATCTTCTTTGTTTATCGAGGGTCTCTACTTTTTCATCTGGGGACCCTCTTATGTCCCATCTTCTCCCTAACATCCGCATATTAGGGAGAACATATGCTTCTTTACTCTTTGTGACTGGCTAATCTCACTTAACATAATGTTTTCCAGTTCCTTCCATTTCCCTGCAAAGAACATGATTTTGTTCTTCTTTATGGCTGAGTAAAATTCCATTGTGTACATATCCCACAGTTTTGTAATCCATTCATCTGTGGATGGACATCTTGGCTGCTTCCACAGTTTGGCTATTGTGAATTGAGCCGCTATAAACATAGATACACATGCATCGGTCTGATAGTTTGGTTTCCATTCTTTTGGGTAGATACCCAGAAGTGGTATTGCTGGATCATATGGTAGGTTCATTCCCATTCATCTGAGGATCCTCCATATTGTTTTCCAGAGAGGTTGCACTAGTTTGCAATCCCACCAACAATGTATTAGGGTTCCCACTTCTCCACACCCTTGCCAGCAGTTGTTGTTTTTTGTGTTCTTGATGATTGCCATTCTGATTGGAGTTAGTTGAAATCTCAAGGTAGTTTTGATTTGCATCTCTCTGATTGCCAATGATGTGGAACATTTTCTCATACATTTATTGGCCATTTGTATTTCTCCTTTTGTGAAGTGTCTATTTAGATCCTTTGCCCATTTTTTGATTGGGTTATTTGCTTTCTTGGTTGTGATTTTCTTGAGTTCTTTGTATATCCTAGATATTAGACCTCTATCTGAAGAGTAACTGGCAAAAATCTTCTCCCACTCTGTAGGCTCTCTGTTGAGGTTCTTGACAGTTTCCTTTGCTGCACAGAAGCTCTTCAGTTTAATGCAATCCCATGTTATTTTTAATTATAATAACATTGTATAATTTTCTTCATTAAAGCATTTTCTAGAGAAAACATCACATAACCCATTTATTCCTTTTATCAATTTTTCTATGCATTGAACTTAAAATATTTTGAGTTTTTCCATTTTCACTTTTAATTTGCTTAAATTATTTTTACCACAATCATTGTATTTCTTCATAAATATTATAATAGAATTTATTTTACACATATATATCTTTACTCTTATGGTAACTACAATTTGCCTGGATTGTTTTCAATAGTTCTGTGTTTCGCAAGATTCATTCCTTATTCAATTTGCAGTTAACAATGTATTTTGATTAGTGCATTTTATCCATTTTTCATTTTTTTTGATAAGTTCTATTAATATAACTTATTAGGTCAGACAGACTTGGTGGCGCATGCCTATAATTCCAATACCTGGAAGGCTGAGACAGGAGGACCACATGTTCAAGGACAGCATCAGCAAGTAGTAAGATTCCAAATAAAAAGGGTTTGGGATGTAGCTTAGATGTAAAATGCCCCTGGATTCAATCCTCAGTACCACACACAAAAAAATGATCAGGTCAATTTATATGGGTTTCTCTCTGAAAAGACATAATTTTTAGTTTTCATTTACAATTTTTTTATTATCAAATAATAAATAATCAAATAATCAGCTTTATTTTGTGCTGATTGTTTTCACCAATAATATGCATTATGACTTGGATAAAATGCAAATATTTCACATTGATTTTTTATTAATCCAAGAGGAATTATGAAATTAGATATTCTAATACCTCTATAAGGAGTTTTTTATATGGGGTTTTTATCATTCTTGGGGCTCAAATGATGAATTCATAAAGTCCTGTGTTAGTGAGGGGGAGGATTATGATTTCAGTTTTATACTCTTAGTCTGCTTAGGCTGCTATAACAAAATACCACAAACTGGGTAGCTTATAAACAACAAAAAATGATTTTTTTTACAACATCTACCTCTGAGCTACGTCTTTTTATTTTTATTTTTTAATTTTGAATCAAGGTCTCACTAAGTTGCTCAAGGTCTTGTTAAATTGCTGAGGCTGACCTTGAAACTGTGATCCTCCTATCTTAGTGTCCCAAGTACTGGGATTACAGATGTGCACCACTGCACCCTGCTAATTGATTTTTGAATGCTTAACCAGCCTTTCATTTCTGGAGTAAATCCCACTTGGTCATGGTATATAATTCTTATACATTGTTGGATTCCATCTGCTAATATTTTGGTGAGGATATTTGCAGCTATGTGCATGAAAGATATGATCTAGTTTTCTTAAAATGTTTTGTCTGATTATGATATTAGGGTAATGTTGTATCATAGGATGACTTCAGAAATATTTCCTCTGCTTTTGTATTCTAGAAAACATTGTAAAGAACAACTTTAATGACTTCCTTAAATGTTTGGCACAATTCACCAGTGGATCCTCCTGGGCTTGGCACTTTCTGCTTTGGAAGGTTACTTAATTATTGTCTCAACTTTTTTTTTTTTTTTTTTTTTCGGTACTGGGGATTGAACCCAGGGGCATTCTACCTCCGAGCTCCACCCCCAGTCCTATTTTTTATTCTTTATTTTGAAACCGAGTCTCACTAAGTTGCAGAGTGCCTCACTAGGTAGCTGAGGCTGACCGCGAACCTGGATCCTCTGGTCTCAGCCTCCCGAATGCTGGGATTACAAGCGTGCGCCACCACGCCCGGCTTTGTCTCAACTTTTAAAAAATACATTTAGGCTTATTTAGATTGTCTATTTGTGAGTTTTTCCAGATTGTGCAGATTTTTTTTATTGCTTTTTTAAAAAAAAATTATTTTTCACCAACTGCTGTGTGCATGTATGTCACCATCACTATGAACTATATTATGATGTGAGACTACATTATGGCATAAATTATAAAAAATAAATGTATTTATTGCCAGTTAAGATAATAACAGAAGCAAGTGTTGAATTTGTCTCATGAATTCTGTCAGCAGTTAAGTATTACATTTTTTTAACTTGTAGGTTTTTAAACCTTACTATGAATACAATCCATTTCATAGTAAAAAGTTTTCCAGATCTTTGTGTCTTTCAAGGAATCAGTCTATTTCATTCAGGTTATCAAATTTGTGGGCATAGAATTGTTCATAATATTCCTTTCTTATCACTTTCTTTTTCTGGTACTAGGAATAGAACCTAGGACTTTGTGTATGCTAGGAAAGCACTCTACCACTGACTAAAGTCCCTAGTTCATCCTTTATTATCATTTTAACGTCCATGGAATCTATAGTGATGTCCTTTATTATCTCATATTTGTACTTTATATCTTCTTTATTTTCTCAGTTACCTGGCTAGAGGTTCATCAATTTCATTGATCTTTTTTTTTTTTTTGAAAGAATTGACTTTGGGTTTTGTTGATTTTCTTTACTGATGTCTCATTTTTAATTTTATTGATTTCTACTGTTATTTGTATTTCTTTATTTCTTCTCTTCTGTTTGCTTTGGATTTGATTTGCTCTTTTTTTCTAGTTTCCTAAGGTGGAAGCTTATATAATTGATTTTATGTCTTTTTTTTCTTTTCTAACCTTAAACCTGCGATCATCTTGTCTCGGCCTCTGGAATATTGGGATTTTAGGTGTGCACCACCATGCACAGCTGGGCTTCTTCTTTTCTAATATGTATATTTCATGCTATAAGTTTCTTCTAAGCACTGAATTTTCTTCATTCCACAAATTTCAAGAAATTGCATTTATTTATTTATTTTTGTGGTACTGGGAATTGAGCCCAGGAGCATTCTATCACTGAGTTACACCCTCAGCCCCATTAAAAAAAAATTGGGCATAAGGTCTCACTAAGTTATGGAGGGCCTCACTAAGTAGCTGAGGATGGCTTTGAAACTGATACTCCTGTCTCAGCCTCCCAAGTACTGGGATTACAGGTGTAAACTACCATGCCTGACTAATAAATTGCATGTAAACTTTTATTTAGTTCAAAATATTTTAAAAATTTATCTTGAGAAATTTCTTTGGCCTACATTTTATTTTAAAATATGCTGTTCACTTTCCAAGTATTCTGGGATTTTCCAGCTATTATCTGTTATTGATTTTAATTTAATTGTACTGTGATCTAAAAGAAGACATTATATGATTTCTATCCCTTTCAATTTGTTAAAGTATGTTTTATGGCCCAGAATGTGTTTTTTTTTTTTAATAATCTGGGTGAGCTGAGGAAGAATGCTGCTGTTGAAGTAGTCAATAGAAGTCAATTCTATCTAGTTGATTTATGACACTGTTGAGTTCAACTACATCCTTACTGATTTTCTGCCCACTGGATCAATCCATTTATCATACTCAGGTGTTAATGTTTCTGCCTATTATAATGGATTCATCTATTTCTCTTTGCAGTCTTCTCAGTGTTTGCCTCATATATTTTTGAAGCTCTCTAGTCAGGTTCACACATTAAAGTTGTTATATCTTCTTGGATAATTGAGTCTTTTATCATTATGTAATGACTATTAATTCCTGGCTAATATTTCCTACCTGTTAATTAGCACTTCACCATTTCTCCTTCCTTCCAGCCTCTGGCAACTGCAGTTCCACCCCTTTACCTTTAATCTATATGTGCCTTTATATTGAAAATGGATTTCTTATAGACAATATATAATTGAGTCTTGTTTTTTGATCCACTTTGACAATCTCTGTCTTTTTATTGGTGTATTTAAACCATGGACAGTTAAAATAATTATCAATATACTTGACTACCATATGTATTACTCTTTTCTATTTGTTGCCCTTATTCTTGGTTTCTAGTTTTGCATTCTACATTATTTTTATTTTACTTTTTTTCTTCCTTCCTTCCTTCCTTCCTTCCTTCCTTCCTTCCTTCCTTCCTTCCTTCCTTCCTTCCTTCTTCCTCCCTTCTTTTTGTACTAGAGATTGAACTCAGGGGCATTCTACCTCTGAGGTATACCCCAGCCCTACTTTATTTTTTATTTTGAAACAGAGTCTTTTTAGGTTGCTGATAGTCTTGCTAAGTTGCTGAATCTGGCCTTAAACCTGCAATCCTCCTGTCTCAGCCTCCCACATACTGAGATGACAGGTGTGCACCACCACACCGGGCTCTACTAGTGATTTTAATTTATAATTTTATATGATTCCATTTTGCCTCCTTTCTTAGCCTATCAATTGTATTCTTGTATTTATTTTTAAAATATTTTTACTTGTGGCCCTAGAGTTTGCAATATACATTCACAACTAATTCAAGCCCACTCTCAAAGAACACTTCATAGGTAAGGCAAGTACCTTATAATAATAAAATATTCCTAATTCCTCCTCTTCATGCCTTGTGTCATTGCCATCTTCCACTTCACTTATACATAAACATGCCTAGCCATGCATGCACACACAAATATGTGCACCCCAATATGAGCAAACATAATTGAATACATTGCTGCTATTGTCAGTTTGAACAAACTTTTCCTTCTCCAGTGCTCTTCCTTTCCTTATATAGTTCCAAGTTTCTGACCTGTATCATTTTCCTTCTCTGAAGAAGTGTTTTTAACATTTCTTGCATGGCAGGTCTACTGGCAGCACATTCAGTGCTTTTCTGAAGATCTTTATTTTTCCATCACTTTTTTTGGGGGGGGTGCTGGAGATTGAACCTGGGGACATTCTACCTCCCAGCTACACCCCAATCCCTATTTTATTATTATTTTTTTATTTTGAAACAGGGTCTCACTAGGTTGCTGGGAGTCTATTTAATTTGCTGAGGCTGGCACCAAACCTGTGATCTTCCTGTCTCAGCCTCCCAAGTACTGAAATTACAGGCGTGTGCCACCATGGCCATCTTCTCCTTCATTTTAAATGATCATTTTGCTTTGTAAAGAATTGTAGATTGAGCCGGGCATGGTGGCGCACGCTTGTAATCCCAGCATTCGGGAGGCTGAGACCGGAGGATCCGGGTTCGCGGCCAGCCTCAGCTACCTAGTGAGGCACTCTGCAACTTAGTGAGACTCGGTTTCAAAATAAAGAATAAAAAATAGGGCTGGGGGTATAGCTCGGAGGTAGAATGCCCCTGAGTTCAATCCCCAGTACTGAAAAAAAAAAAGAAAAAAAGAAAAAAAAAAAGAATTCTAGATTGGTAAGTTTTTTTCTTAATATTTTAAATATATTTCACTCTACTCTCTTCTTGCATGGTTTCTGAGAATAAGCAGAAATATCCTGTATAGGTAAGGTGTTTTTTTCTTTGGACCCTTTTAAAATATTTTCTTTATCTTTGGTTTTTTTTTTTTTTTTTTTTTTTTTTTTTTTTTTTTTTTTTTTTTTTTTTTTTTTTTTTTTTTTTTTTTTTTTTTTTTTTTTTTTTTTTTTTTTTTTTTTTTTTTTTTTGCAGTACTGGGGATTGAACTCAGGGCCATTCTACCTCCGAGCTATACCCCCAGCCCTAGTTTTTATTCTTTATTTTGAAACCGAGTCTCACTAAGTTGCGGAGTGTCTCACTTGGTAGCTGAGGCTGGCCGCGAACCCGGATCCTCTGGTCTCAGCCTCCCGAATGCTGGGATTACAAGCATGCGCCACCACGCCCGGCTGTATCTTTGGTTTTTTTAAGTTTGAATATTATATGCCTAGGTGTTGTAATGTGTGTGTGTGTGTGTGTGTGTGCATGTGTGTGTGTGTATTTATCCTGCTTAATGTTCTATGAGCTTCTTGGATCTACAGTTTGGTGTCTGGTGACAATTTGAGGACATTTTAGTCATTATTGCCTCTAATATTCCTTCTAGTCCTTTGTCTTTTTCTTCTGCTTCTGGTATTCCCATTACTCGTATTTGCACATTTGTAGTTGTTTCACAATTGTTGGAAATTCTGTTCTGGGATTTTTATTCTGTTTTTGTGTGTTTGTTTTTCGGAATGGGAAGTTTCTATTGTCATATCCTCAAACTCTGAGATTCTTTCCTCAGTCATGCCCAGTCTACAAATCAACCCATTAAAGGGATTCCTTTCTTTCTGTCACAGTGTTCTTTGACCTCTAGAATTTGCTTTTGTTTCTTTGTTTGAATCTCTGTGCTTACATTACCCGTCTGTTTTTTAATGTCCTTTTTTTCCATTCAAGAAAGCCCTTAGCACATTAATCATATAATCATAGTTTTTAAAAAAAGAAAAAAATCCTTGTCTGATAATTCCAAAATTCCTGCCATAAATGACTCTTATTCCAATGCTTGTTCAGTCTCTTCAAACTGGGGTTTTTGCCGTTTAGTATGCCTTCTAAAATTTTTTGGTAGCTGACATAATGTACTGGGCACAAAGACTTGCTATAAATATGTCTTTGATAATATATGTATAAGTCTCTAGAAGCTGAGAACAGCCCTCAGCTAACAGAAAGAACAGAATTCTGCCAATATTGTGAATGAGCTTGGAAGTCTCCATAGCCTCCAGAAAGGAATGAAGCCTGGTTAACCCCTTGATTTTGGCCCTATGAGACTGTAAGCAAAGAACCATGTGAGCCATTCTGTGCATTCTGTGTCTGGAATTCTGACATATAGAACTGTGAGCTAATAAATTTGTGATTTTTAAGTTACCAAATTTGTGACTGAAATAGAAAACTAACTCCTTTTCTGATTTTTAATTTCCTGATTTGTAAAATGGGGACAATAACAGATTCAAATAGTTCTTGTAAGGATTAGAGAGGATGTATATAATTTTACCTTGGCACAGTATCTGACATGTTGTAAACTGTTGATAAACGATAGATAACATTGCCTCCTGCTGCTTCAAGTACCATCTTAGTCTGATGACTCTCAGGTTGATATGTTAACTCAGCCCTTTAATTTGAAGTATATTTCTCAGGGCTTCAAATGTCTATTGAGTCAGAGAGACCATGGGGATTGTAGGTGACAGTCCTGGCAACGGAAAAGTTACTTGGCTTAATGCTATATAGCAAAAGTGTTCACAAGGATATGTACTCATATATTGATAGTGATTATTTCAGGGAGGTAGAACTTTTTTCCTTGTGCTTTTATATTTTTCTTAGATTTTATCATAATAATAAAAGAATAAAACATTATTGAATTTTAAAATACTATGTGCCTCTGGAGAACTACTCCTGTACAGGATGCAAATAGACAGCTCATGGTCCTGGAGCTTTACATTGTGTCCTGTAACATACTTGTTGCAAATTTAAGCATATCTGAAAGCAAACCAGAAATCATTTTTGGATGAGCAAAGGTGACAGGCTGGGCACAGTGACCTATGCCAGTAATCCCAACTACTTGGGAAGACTGAGGCAGGAGGATCACAAATTCAAGGCCAGCCTGAGCAACTTGGTGAGAGCCCGTCTAAAAATAAAACAAAACTTTTAAAAGGGTAGCTCAGTGGTAGAATGCTCATGGGTTTAAGCCTCAGGGAAGAAGGAGAAGGAGAAGGAAGAAAGGAAGGAAGGAAGGAAGGAAGGGAAAAAGAAAGAACAGAAAAGAAATGACAGTATAGATTTTGTTAAATGAACGCTTTAATGAGGATAACTATTCCCCACTTGACCTACTGCTAGATAATGAATGAATGAATTGCCCAAAGAAGAAAACCATCCCTGGCAAACTTCAGTACCCAAGTTTCACATACTCTGGGATTTATCCAGACTTTCTTTTCTTTTCTTGGAAGCTTAGTTTATTTGGGTTGCTATAACAGCATACAATAAAATGAGTGGTTTATAAAACATAGATTTATTGTTCACAGTTCCGGCAGCTGGGAAGTCTAAGATGGGGGCACCAGCAGGTAGATGTCTGGTGAGGGCCCATTTCCTGGTGCATGGATGGCAGCTTCTCATTGTGTGCTCACATGGTGAAAGGAGAAAGGGGTCTCTTTTATGACACTAATCTCACTTATAAAGGCTTTGACCTCAAGACCTAATCACCTTCCCAAGTTTGCACCTTCAGACTTCATCAAATTGAGGATTAGGCTTGGATATATGAATTTAGGGGTGACACATTTAGTCTGTGGCAGGAGCCCACACTTACTCTCCTGTGCTCTTCGTGTGTAGCTGTTGAATCTGTCTTCTTTGGGCCCAGAGGTCCTGAAAACCTGCCAAACTGCCATTGTTAAATCCCCTGAACTCCATGGTTAATCTTGAGAATTTAGAAGTGCAGCAAAGTCAGGGCCCAGTAAGTTTCAGATTCCAAGCACCGTTTTCTTTGTCAGAGCCCTCACTGACAGATCTAACTTAAAGTCTTGATCTACCGAGTGTTTAGAACTTGGGGAAATCAACTCAGGTTATGTTAGTTAGCTTTGGGGTCGCTGTGACCAAAATACTTCACAAGAACAACTTAGAGGAGGAAAAGTTTATTTGGCTCATGGTTTCAGAGGTTCAGTCCATGGCTGGCTGGCCCTAAGGCAAAAATGTCATGGCTCAACTCATTGAAGCCAGGAACGAGGGAGGGAGGGAAGGAAGGAGGAATGGAGAGAGAGAGAGAGAGAGAGAGAGAGAGAGAGAGAGAGAGAGAGAGAGAGATTCCAGGGAGAAGATGAGCCCCTTTCAGGGCACACCCCTAGTGATCTGCTTTCTTCAGTTCAACTAGGTCTCACCTCCCAGTAGTTCATTCAGTTATCAATGAGTTAATCCACTGATGAGGTCAGAGCCCTCACAACCCAATCACTGCTTAAAAGTCTAAACCTTTCTGCATTAGGTACCATACTTTCAACACATGAACTTTGGGGGACATTCCAGATCCGAACCACAACACAGGCTTTCTCTTTTGGCCAGGGAGCAGCCTGGGGAATTACTTTTTGAGGGATGTCGAGAACTGAGGGCTATCAAGAACTGCTCTATTGCCTACCTCAGAATCCCAAGAGATGCTTCTAACTAATGTAAAAGCTTTCTAAGCTGGTTCCCATTGAGAAGCTGGTTCCCTCCAATATTGGGCAAGACAGAAAAGTTTCCTGTGTCACTGTGTTCAAAGTCTCGCAAAGGAAGTTGTTAAGCAAATGTGCCTGAGTAATGAATTATGCCCTTATTTGCGGTCTCCTTTGATGCTTCATGAGAGCAGGGCCCATATCTGTTGAGCTCACTATTGTGTCCCAGTGCCTAGTACAGGGCATAACTCAGAGTAGATGATCAATAAATGCATGCCAAATGGATGCACATATGAGTTACCAAAATAGTTACACAAGTACTTATTTAATTACAGTTTTGACAAGTGCTTTGAATGGACCTTCAGCTTGCAAGGATAACATGAAAGGAGAGACCTAACCTGGATGTTTGTTTGTTTGTTTGCAGTGCTTTGGATGGAATCCAGAGGTTCCTGCATGCAAGTGCTATGCCAGTGAGCTATAACCCCAGACCTTCACCTGATTTTGAGTGAGAAGGTATTCACGGAAGAGTGCCTTAAAGTATTCAGGCTTTATAGAAGGAAAGGTATTTCAGTGCATCTACTCCTTAAAAACTTGGTGCAGATAGAAGAAAGTGTTTGCAATGGCTCATAACTGCAGAGGAGTAGGGTATGAGAGGGGGCAAAAAGGAGTGTTATGAATGTTATTATTACATTGTGCATTAGCTAGTGATGGTCTGGGGCTCTTCAAGATTAGCTGTTGGTCCTCTCCAATTACTAACCATAACATGCTTAGCTTCTACCATGGCTACTTATACATTTTCCTCTTCTACTATCATCATTCATTTTCACACCTGGATTTTCCTTTCCAATCTGATTTTTAAAACTTTTTGAACAATCATCTAACCACAGAGGGCTTAAGGTGACATACTTTATACAACTAAAAGAATTTACAGGCCTTTCTTAGTATAGCTGTGTGCTGGGTAATTGAGTAAGTGGAATGTCACTATATTTTGTTTTACTCTAAATTGTGTTGGTATTTTTTTTCAACTCTTTAATCCCTGTGAACAATCTTAAACTGCATGGCATGCTATGAGTTCTGCATTGTTGTTTGTCCCAACCCAGTCTTACTCTTAATTTGGGGAAAATCCAGATACTAGGAAGATTGTCATCAAAGGAAATATATTAGTTGGACATGGTGGCACATACCTGTAATCCCAGTACTTGGGAGATTGAGACAGGAGGATCACAGGTTAGAGGCTAGCCTGGGCAATTTAGTAAGATCCTCAGCAACTTAGTGAGAACCTATTTCAAAATAAAAAATAAAATAGGGCTGAGGGTGTAGCTCAAAGATAGAAAACTCTTGGGTTTCCCAGTACTACCACCAAAAAATAAAAAAGGAAATATATTGTAAATGAAGCATAACTACACATCCTTAATTCAATGTAAATTTCAATCTTGACGTGACTTCAAAGAGATAAAGTTGTGGGCATACATGGTGTTTCTCCATTGTCAAGTCGGCAACATCACTTCTGTGGTTTTGTTTGTTGAGAAAGAATATTCTGAAGATACCTCAATCCCTTTTGCCCTCATTCATCCCAGAGAACTTTCAGTGGCTGTCCTCAACCTCTCTTAACTCCTATTTTTTTCTGATTTTCTCTATCTCTTTCTCAAGTATATGGGTATGGGAGATAGAGGAGATCCTAACAAATAGAAGACAAATTCAGAAATAAAAACTTCAAGTCTGGGAGTATAGTTCAGTGATAGTATACTTACCTAACATGTGTGAAGCACTGGTTTCTAACCCAGCACTGCAAAGAATAATAATTAATAATAGTAATAATAACAACAACAACATCTCAATTCACCTCTAAATGCCTAAAAGGACTTAGAATGATATATTTTCATAAATGATCACTAACATAACTGGTCATATTATAGCTATGGTACAAGTAGAAGCCAACTCAACTTTATGTAATATAAGGGCCTTTTTTCTCTGAAAACAGGAGGAAATTTAATTTGCCAACTAAATAACTTAAATCGTGTCAGTGTTGCAGGAACTGACTGGCTGGTGAACTATGTGTATATAAAGTAACCACCAGCTCTCAGGTTCTGTGATTTTAATCTGGAATATTAAATCTGGGTTTGGCCAGGATAAACTGGAAATGCCTGAGTGTCAAGCAGGAGCCTAGGAGGGGGAGATGGTGTACAGTGCCTTAGCTTTAGAGACAAAACCTCTGTCAGGGAGACAGAGTCGACGCCATACTTTTGTGTTTTTACAGACTTCTCACTCTGGGAATTGCTATTTCCCTCCAAGGAACATACATCAATAGGTCAGACCCCTACTTTTGTCCAATATGAATATATCACCTGTATTCAATGCATATAAATTTTTATTGTTTTCACAGAACAAAGTGTGCACATGGCTTCATGGTAGGAGAGAAAGCTTATTTCTACCCACTTTCTTGTCTGAACAATTACCAAGCACTATAGTCACCTGAACTATTCTTACCAATAAAAGGCATTCCTAATCAGCCCTTTGCTTTCTCTAAAACCCAGCACCTGATGATTTCATTTTCATTTAATCTGCATTTGATGCTTTACAAAACCTGAAAGGTCAGAGTTAGCAGAATTTGCTAGTAAAGGGCAGTTGCATGAAAAGATTTTCATTTTCCCTTTATGTAAGGCTTCCAAGCTTACCAAGGAGACGCTTTTTTTTTCTTATTGGCTTTTGAGTGTGCGCTGCTTCCTGAATTTGCACACAATTTTTTTATTGTTAAGGCCAAATTAAAATAGGATTTTCCCAGGGAAATGTGGCTCTTTGTTTAGACTTTAAACAGTTCGAATTCTAGACCAAAGGCCATTCAACAGACAAATAGAGATTATTTCATTTTTATATTTTCCTTTTTAAAGTAAGTCAATTTCCAGAAATTTCTTCCCCTCCATTTTTTATGATTTTAAGTATCTTTCCTTCCCCTCTGCTTCCTCTTGCTCGGGTATACTGATTATTATACCTCTGTGGAGCCCGTGTCTTTATGAAATTCTTGGCTTGTCTCCTCCGCCTCTGTTTTTTTCTTCTTTTAACCCCTAAAGGCAACCTGGCTAAGAAATTGAGTGCCAAGGAGAAGTGGAGTGCTGTGTGGAAGTGCTACTGCCAACCTTTGCCTTGTTCACTCTTGATTTATAGTTGTTGTTGTTTTTAATATCTCTGTCTTTTTTAAAAGGCGAATCTGGAAATGCTGTTGAGGATAAGTTTTGGCACTAGTGTGCTCTCTAAGGCAGCCTTTGTGATGACTTCACCCCTTGAAAATGTGGCTCTTATGATAGCACTCACACATGCCTTAGGTCGCTTCAAGGAAGTGTCCTCTGGTACTCAATAAACAATACAAGCTTTCTCCATCCTCCCATCTCCAGACACTTCTTGGTCAGCCCAGTGTTTATGAAAATGGGCTTCATGAAGGGATGAGTAGCTGGATTGTTGAAAGGAAAGCGACAGTGTGTGTATGCGAGTGTGTGTGACAGAGAGAGAGAGAGAGAGAGAGAGAGAGAGAGAGAGAGAGAGAACGCATGTGTGGTTTTTCTTTTTTAATTTTTATTTTAAGAACATGCATTAGCAGACAAGACAGCTGCACAGAGGCACAGACAATTGCTCCTTTAATTCTGCAGTATTACCAGTGTGTAGAGGTTAATTTGACAGTTGTTATAAAGGAGGTCAAGCAATTCTGGGTGTGGGCTTGGATAACTTAAACTTCCCATGTCTTCTTGGTTTTTTTAAGTGTCATTTAGGAAATTCTGCCAAGTAGTCAGAAAAGAGAAGATGAGGAAACAAATTAAAATGCAACAATTTTCTGCAAAACTTATTAAATCAACCACAATCTATTTTGTGTGAGTTTCTGCACATACTAATAGGAAGAGAAGCATGAGACCTGAGGCAACCATAACTGTAAAAAATAGAAATGGTGAAATAATCTGAAGCTACTAATCATAAGAAATATATATATATATGTGTGTATATATATATATATGTATTATATATATAATGTTTATGCTTTAGATCTTGAAAGCCTTTGCTTTTTGAGATTTTTTTTATTTTTTGGTATTTTTTCAATTTCCCTGGGGATTGAACCTAGGGCAATTCTACCTCCAAGTAACACCCCCAGATCTTTTTATTTTTATTTTTTTGAAGCAGAGTCTCACTGAGTTGCTGAGGGTCTTGCTGAATTGCAGAAGCTGGTCTTGAACCTGTGATCCTCCTGTCTCAGCTTCCCAGGTATTGAGATTACAAGTGTGTGCCACCATGCCTGGCTTGGAGATTATTTTTAAATAATGGCTCTTGAAGGAAAGGCAATGGACACAGATAGACATTGAGTATTACCAGTCTGTGGTAAGTATAGGACTAGGCACATAGTATATTTAAATTCATTAGAGGCCCACAACAATCCTATGAGATAGTTATGATGAGTCTTGTTTAAAAAACTAGTGATTGGGTTCCATAATTTGACTGTTTTGAGCGTTTGCCAACAGATGAATGGATAAAGAAAATGTGGTATATACACACAATGGAATTCTACTCAGTCATAAAGAAGAAAAAATTGTCATTTGCAGCAAAATGCATGGAACTAGAGAATACTATGCTACGTAAGATAAACCAGTTTCAGAAAGTCAGGGGCCATATTGGTTTTTTTTTTTTCTTTCATCTGTGGAAGCTAGAGAGAAAATAGGAAACATAAGGTACTTTAGGTAAATGAGGAGAGAGACCAGTAGAAGAGTAGAATGAGATTGGAGAATGGAGAAGGGAAAGGATATTTGAGGAAGGAAGCAGCTCAAATAATGCTACAGTCATATATGAGGGTGTTAGATATAAAATGTCCCCTAAAGAGCTTACTTAATGTGTGGAGCTGAAGTAATTGAGTCATGAAGGTTATAAACCCAAAAGTGGATAAATCCATTGTAATGGGTTTACCTGGGTGATACCTGATAGATCCGGAAGGTGTGGCTGGATGTGGGTCCCTGGGGATGCAGCCTTGGAGATTATATATGACCCCTCCTCCCTGGGTTGACTCTCTTGCTTCTAGCCTCTGTGATGTGAACATAGCCAATGTAATCTCCCTCCACCATGCCCTCAGAACTGCAGTCCCCAGCTTTACATGGACAGAGCCTGAAACTGTAAGAAAACAAATCTTCTTTCTTCTAAGTTATATGATCAGATTTTTAGATTATGGCTGCAAGAATGTTGATGGATACAGAAAGTATCACCATCAATCTCACTGGCATGTAGGGGGAGGGAGGAGGAGTGCAGGAAAGGATGCAGAAGGAAACACATCAAGTCCCATGTGCATGTATGCTTGTATCACTTTGAATCTCACCATGACGTATAATTACTCTGGGTGTAGTGGTGCACGCCTGTCATTCCAGTATTTGGGAGGGAGATAAGGGAGGATTGCAGGTGTGAGGCCAGCCTTAGCAGCTTAGGGAGGCCCTCTATAACTTAGTGAGACCCTGTGTTAAAATAAAAGGGCTAGGGGTTAACTAGGAGGTAGAATGCCCCTAGATTCAATCCTTAATACAAAAAAAATTAGCAAGTATGATGTATAATTACAGTATACAAATAAAAGTACAAAAAGTATAAAAATAAAAAATAAATTAAAAAATCCTAGTAGTCTAAGGCTCAGAGACTTCAAGTATTCTGACTACAGCTAGAAAGCAGCAGAATTGGGATTCAAACTGATACCTGTCTGTGTGTATATATCTTATCTTCTAAATGTTTTAGCAGCATAGCTCATGTGTCATTACATAGCAATTCGTCACATCATTTTTAAAATTTTTATCTATAAAATTTCTAAGACAAATACAAGATAAAAGATTAAATATGTCAGGGCTCAACTTCATGAAGTGGCTAATGTCATCATAGCCAGAAAATTAAACTATTGCCTCAGTTAACACTTCTGTTCTTTAACCTCACTGATTTTACTTAATGAATTCTGTCTTCACTAAAAGCTTTTTAGCATATCAAAAATTGTCCCCACCTCCTCAAAACCAGACAGTAACCTCAAGAACAAGGATGATGTTTCTCATGGGCCTTGAGTTTTTAATATGTGAGTTTGTGCATATACATCCTGACACAAAATATTGCTGTACAATGATTCTTTAGTCCTTTGTCATACCCATAAGTTGTTCACATGCAGAAAACCAGTACTTGGGAGGCTGAGACAGGAAGTTCACAGGTTGGTGGTCAGTGTGCACTAACTTAGTGACACCCTGCTTCAAAATTTAAATTAAAAAAAAATGACTGAGGGTGTAGCTCAGTAGTAGAACACTCCTGAGTTCTATCACAAACAAGTAAACAACTCAGAAATGTATAGTAGTTATTCTGGTTCCTCCCTTATTAGTTGTGTGACTTAAAGCATGTCACATTATTAGCCTCAGTTTCCTCATCTATAAAATGAGAATATTATCTCTACTTACTTCACAGGTTTTGAAAAATAATAGGATAAGGAAGACCAAGTAGTCAGTTGATAATAAACACTCCAGAGGAACTACTAGTATTTAGTTATCTTCAACTACTAGAAAGCATTAGGCACATTTGTTTAAAACCTCAAACTACACCAGTTTGAGTCCCAGGTTTACTGTTTAGTATCTGTGAGGCCTTGGCTCTTTAAGAGTTAATTTTTAATTTTGTTTATTTTAATTTTATGATACTGAGGATTAAATCCAGAGCCTTGAGTATGTTAGGCAAGTGCTCTACAACTGAGCTACACCCCCATCCTGAGAGGCAACTTTTTAAATATAAAATGGGATAACAAGCCAGGTGCTACACTGGTGTGCGCCTATAATCCCAGTACTTGGGAGGCTGAGTCAGGAGGATTGCAGGTTCCAGGACAGCTTCAGCAACTTAGTGAGACCCTGTTTAAAAATAAAAAAAAAAATAAAAAGATGTTGGGGTGTAACTCGGAGGCAGAATGTCCATGGGTTCAATCCCTGGTACCACACCAAAAATAAGCAAAAAACATGGGACAACAGTGATATCTGCCCCCCCTTGAGTATTGAAGAGTATTAAATGATATAATACACATAAAATAGACAGTGTGTAGTGGATGTTCAATAAGTGTTATTTTTACTTCTTTCCAAATATATAACCAAACACATTTCCAAGTTCATTAAATATTATTGTTGTGCTAACATTTGGTGATGATGGTGACAATATACTGAATTTTCAAAAATAAGAATTCAGAATTTCCAGCACCAAAAAAAAAATAATAAAATAAAAAATAAGATTCAGGAAATACCAACAAAGACTTAATCACTAATTATTTGACATGTGCCAATTTCCCATGAAGTTCAAAGAACAAGTACATTGTTAACACCAAGATATTTAATATCAGAAAGGATGATAAAATTGTTGGAGATATATGATGATTTTAAAATGTGAACATGCGATGCATCAGTGTAGAACTATTCAATGTGGACAGAGCAAGATAAAAAGATTTCTAGGCCCTAGTCCTGCCTTTTTCATCATTTCACTGCAAAACTTTGATTGTCTTAAACTCTATGTCAGTCTGCTTTCTCACCAAATTAGGGAAATTATCTTGCCTACCTTACAGGGTTATTGTGACCATCAAATACAGCCAAGAACAAGAGAGCACTTAGTAGAGTATGAATGTGAAGCAAAGGCATGGATCTTTTGTTACTTACAAGTGATTATGGCTATTTTTGTTGTATTCTTAGCATTTTTTTGTGTGTGATGTAACCACATCACAGCAAGCCAGCTCTTTAAAATGCCATATTCAAAGAAGATACTTAATAGGAAAACTTACCTTTGGGACATTTTAAGACAAAAACCTCACTCCGTTAGCTGTTTGGGGATTTGCGGTAGCTAGACAGAGACTTTGCTATTCTTTGGGTCAGAGTAGGGTTTTCATTGCTCTCAAACCAGCTGTCTGGGATCTCAGACAGTATTTTCCCTTTAAACCTGTCACCTGCTCCAAATGCACCAGTAAGATGACTAAGACATTTCAAAATCCAGGGAAGCATTTCTCTTGCTTTTTTTTTTTTGGCTGTACACTAAGGCTACACAATATTAATTTGAAAATTTCCTTTCTCACTAATAAATTAGTTTACTACATCCTTTTTACTTTATAAACATGTACTTTTAAAACTTTTTAAAAAAGTATTTGACTGAAACCAAATCATACTTTGTGCAAAGGGACACAAGCAAGAAATACTTCTGTCTCAGCTCAAATGAGGGCTTATATTGAGAAGGTTCTCAAGGGGTCTAGGGAAAATATTATGAAACATAACCCCCTCACTAACCAGGCAGCTGGGGACAAATTCAGTAAACAACTGTTTTCGGCAGGAACTGCCTTTGTTTGAGAGTAATAGAATAATATGGCTTGGTGGAAAAGACTTTAGCAGTCCTAAACCCAGTAGTAGTTCTGCCACTTACTTCCAAGGTATTTGACCTTGGGAAAACAACACCAAAAGCTCTAAAGCCTCAGTTTACCTATCTGGAAAAGGAGGGTGATATCATCCCCAAAGGGATGATTTGACAATTATATAATTCACAGGCATAACTTTACTTCATGACAGAAACATAGCAAGTGTTGAGAAAATCTTAACTGACTGGTCTTATTTATCATCATCATCATCATCATCATCATCATTATCACTATTATATAATTAGGAAGTTCTCAGTTTAGAAGATGTGTTTGTACCTCATTCATTCTCCCAGCAACAAAGCCGTCATTAAATAGGCCTTTCTCTTCATCATAACTTTTAGCACACACATCCCTTTAGACCCCTTTTGGCGGTTTTCTGTCTCTGACCCTCACAAATCACCCTTTTTAACTCACTTGACTTTACTTATTTGGCGCATGAAGTAATTGGCCATGCATAGGCACTGCCTGGAGTCAACTAGTAAGGGGTTGGATTAGACGACCTCTCGGCTTCCTTCCATCCCTGAGAATCTATGATTCTATGAGTCAGTGTTTAGGGGATAAAAATGAAGGGCTGTTTGGTGATGAGTGACAGTTCTGTCCTAAAAGAACAAAGGACTTACTCACTGTGCCAGAAGCCATGTTGAAGATCACAGTATCGTAAATTATAGCTCTACTCCCCTCTGGCAGGACAGGAAAGGACTCTCACAGACAAATTGTGCCTGGAGAGAGCTTACGGATTAAAGGCTCTCGTGTTCATGACTTCCAACCAGCCAGCATGTAAGACCATCACAAATGCCCAAGGCCACCCCTGTATTTTTGAAACAAACAAACAAAAAAAGTAAAAGAGAAATATCCTTAAAGAAAAGCAGGAGAATAAAATTGTAGCCAAGACAGTATATCTGACTCTTTCCCCTTTTCTGGCAATAGCTGTGATGAAGAGCTCAGAAGACAAGCGAAGCCATCAGCTGTAAACTTGTGGCTTTGGAGCAAAAAAACATAATGATAGAATTGAAACGCTCCCCTGTCTGATTCCATTTACCATCCACTGGGGGTTGCCCAGCAGGAGAAATGAGATCATTTCCCTCAGAGTGGCTAGCTGCGCTTGCCCACATTCATTCTTCTTCCCACATCATGTTTAAGCAGGCTTCAACAAGTCAGCAGCTTCTGAGATGTGCCAGCTCTGGGAAGGAAGGACATTGTCACTACTGCACTGAACGACTCCCGCCTCTGTGCTGGATTCACACCAGCCACATTCTCTCTTGTTTGCTTGTCAAATGGTGGGAGGAGGTGAAGGAAGACCCTCTGGGTTACTGCCTGGCACACTGCTTGGCTAACTTTCGGAACTATAGAGCCTGCTAGCCAGCCTTCCTGCTGCATTCAAAAGACTCTGTCTTAGCTGGGCGTGGTGGTGCACGCCTGTAATCCCACTACTTGTGAGGCTGAGACAGGAGGATCACAAGTTCAAGACCAGCCTCAGTAACTTAGTGAGACACTGTTTCAACAATAAAAATTAAAATAGGTCTGGCAGTGTAGCTCACAGGTAGAATATGCATGGGTTCATCCCCAGTACCAAAAATAAATAAATAAAAAATGCTCCATATTTTCAAGCACTCCCTTTTCCCCATTTTATTTCTTAAATGGCTATGAGCTGGAGAGGCTAGTGATCTTAGGAAGGAGGGAGAAGTTGTCCATCATTCAGAAAACACAAGTAGGGCTGGGGGTGTAGCTCAGTGGGAAAGAACTTACCTAGCACACACAAGACCCTGGGTTCCATCCTCAGCACCACATTGCCTCCCCTACACACACACACACACACACACACACACACACACACACACACACACCAAACACAAACATTCTAAAACATGAATTGTTTCTCATTGTGATATCAGAAATACCACTCTAAGCTTTTCAGCTTCTCAAACTTAATACATAGCTGTCTCCCTTATAGAAATGAAACTGAAACAATTTTTTTGGTACTGGGGATTGAGCCCAGGGGCATTCTACCTCTGAGCTACAACTCCAGCCCTTTTTGTTTTATGTTTTTGTGACAGGATCTTGCTAAATTACCGTGCACTGAATTTGAACCTGCAATCCTCCTGTTTCAGCCTCCCAAATATTGGGATTACAGTTATGCCCCACTGAGCCCAGATTAACCTTGCTCATCTTTGATGACAGGATGCCTGAATGTCAGGAGTCTTTCCCAATTTGCTGGCTGAAGCAAATTGGATCAAAGATGACTGCCAAAGTGTTTGCCTTACAATCTCTAACTTCATTATAAGGCATGAATATTTCTCCCCCTTATTAGCCTATCCCTCCCCTTTTTTCTTTTTCCCATTATCTATAACTTCCTGATACCGTAGGTGAGAAAAGTTGATTTATGAATTTTATCTCCCACTTCTATTCTTGGCCAAGAATAAAATCTTCCTTGCTCAATTGGTGCTCGATCTTGTCATTTTTTCTAAATTCTGAAAGGGAAAAAGAATCCAGCCTTCTGCCTTAAAAATTGGTAATAAAAGCACTCACAGCCCATGTGGAGATATTTTAAAAGGACCGTGGCACCTAGCATGAGATGGATTTTTATTATTTAGTACATTGCATGAGTAATGCAGGAACACTTTCTTGTGAAAATTCTTACACTGATCTATGCAGAATGCAATGTGAGTTTCCTTCCGTCTCACTCTTGAATCCCAATCTAACTCTCCTCTCAAGAAAGAACTATTGCTAGGTGTTTCATATATAACCATTGGGCCTTTTTATTCTTACCTTTATACATATTTATGCATGCACAGTATGCGATAATCAGCTCTTGGCTTCTACCACTAGAAGTCAATTTAATGCAGCTACTCTGCCCCACCACACACTATCTTGTGCAGTTCTAGTAATGAAGTACCCAGCTGAGTTCAGGAGAGGTAGAATGAGTAGTTTTACTAGTAGACATGGATTTGAATATCTATGTCAGCCTGCATGCTGATCACCAAAGACTATTATTTATGGATTATCCATTAAATATACTATCTACCCCTTTCTTCCAACACCATACACTAAGCTGTTGTCTGTCTTTTGCACTTGAAGGTGAATGGAGAATTTGGAAATGAGCGAATTCCCTGGGACACTGTTCAGTACAGGTAGATTGAATGTGCATTGATATTTTTGAGTTGTAAGGGCCCTTAGGGCCCTTCAGGGATTCAGAAGGAATCCCTGCTAGAGTTGAAATGAAAAACCAGGTGTCTTGAATATTGGCTTATGTTCTTATCATGTGACTACCCTGACCCACAAAAATCAGTGTTGCCTTAATCACAATATTAAGAGGAAGGTGCTACATATTCCCCCCAGTTCACACATTGGGAACTTAATCCCCAATGCAACAGTGTTGGGAGGTGGGGCCTTTGGCCAGGTGTTTAGGTCATGAGGGCTCCATCCTCATGAATGAAAAAAAAATGCTCTTATAAAAGGGCTTGATGAGCCAGGTGCAGTGGTGCATGCTTGTAATCCCAATACCTGGGAGGCTGAGATAGGAGGATTGCAGGTTCAAAGCCAGCCTCAGCAACTTAGTGAGACCTTGTTTCAAAAATAATAGGGCTGGGGGTGTAGCCAGGTTAAATGCCCCTGGGTTCAATCCCCAGGACCACAAAAATAAGTGAATGAATGAATGAATGAATAAATAAATAAATAAAATAAGCTTGATGGAGACAGTTTGATGTCCTTTTCACCCTTTTATCCTTTCTATAATGTAAGGACAAAACATTCCTTCTCTCCAACAGAGAGAGCACCACAACATCGTCTTGGAAAAGGAGAGCAGGCTCTCTCTAGACACTGAACGTGGCACTTTAATCTTGGACTTCCCAGCCTCCAGACCTTTGCAAAATACACTTCTGGCTTTTTTTTTTTTTCAGTCTGTGATTGTTATGGTTTGGATAGGAAATGTCCCCCAAAGATTCACTTGTTGGCAGCTCAGTCTCTAAATTAGAAAGGGTCCAAGGTGGGGCTTTGGGGGAGGTGCTTGGCTCACAAAGGCTTTGACCTCATCAAGTGGATTCATCCATTGACAGCTGAAGGGCGTACTGGAAGGTGGTGGACACTGTAGGCAGGTGGAGTATGGTTAGAGGGAGTGGGTCCTTAGAGACATGTCCTTGGGGACTATATCCTGTCTTTGGCTCCTTCCTCTCTCTGTTTCCTGACCACATGAGCTGGGCAGCTTTGCTCTGCCACACCTTTGCACCATGATGTTCTGACCCCCTGCACACCCAAGCAGTGGAGCCAGCTAACCATGGACTGAAACCTCTGAAATGACCAGCCAAAATAAATTTCCCCCCTCTAAGTTATTCTTGTCAGGTACTCATCACAGTGCTGAAAAGCTAACTACCACGGTGGTGTTTTGCTATATAGTAGCACAAATGGAGTAACACAGAGGGCAAGGGCATTGGAAATCTAAGTAGCTGGGAAACAGTTACCACCAAAGGAAAAGAAAGGGACAGCAGAAAGGCCACTAATCCCAGGTGCTTTCAAGTTTCACACTGGGCCAGCCTTGCCTACCAGACTATGTTCAGATTCACACTGTACCATCTGAAGCCCTGCAGCAACAGTTTGTCTAGCCTACCCAACACCACTGGATGATGACTTTAAAAATTGAATTTCTTAGCTCAGATAGCTCTTGTAGACACATGTTTCTACTTACTGGATATTATTTTGGTTTATTTAATTGTAAACTCAAATCCAAAATCATTGGCTTCCCACTCTCCAAATGCACCCCCTACCCACAAACAAACAAGAAAAAAAAAAAGCCAGGCACAGCCTGTAAAGCTTATAATTCCAGCACTTGGAAGCTGAGACAGGGGGATTACAGAATCCAGACAGCCTCAGCAACTTAGTGGGACCCTGTTTCAAAATAAAAAAAAAATATGGCTGGAGATGTTGCTCAGAGGTAGAATGCTCCTGAATTCAGTCCCCAGTGTCCCCTCCATAAACACAAAAAAACAAACAAACCAAAAAACCCAAACAAACCAACAAAAACATGGCTGTTCTCAATAGCTAATTTTGGACACATAGGGTCCTCAATGGGATTTCTTTTATTTATCCCCCCACCCCCATATTTGGCCTGCTCCCATACCCTGCCAATCTTCCCCGTGAAAGATTTCCTTGGCATGTGCTTCTTCTCCATCCTCACCTCCAGCACTACTGTCCTGGTCCACAGCCTCCTCCCCCACCTGCCAGTCCTCATTTTCACTGCTCTCCAGGGAAGCCCCTCTTCCCCTTATCAAAGCCAGCTTCTTTGCACTTGCCTTCCTTACTGCTGCTCTCCAGCCCCTAATCCTTCAATGATTCTCTATTTCTTGCCATATGTAATTTGTCAGGTCAGAAGGAAAAGAGTGCTTATCCTGTGAGCTTCTCAACAGCAGGACTAGAAGCAGTCGGCAAAAAGTTCTGGGGAGATTTATTCCAGCTGAGCAAAGGAAATTCCTCTAAACAACCAGAGCTGTTACACAATCAAGTAGCTTTCTCAAGCACTGAGCCTCCTGCCCCTGGGGAGATGCATAATCGGAAGCTGGGAACGACCTTTCAAGGATGTTGTAAAAAGGATTCTACTTTTAGGATGTAGTAAGCCCCCGGTGATCAGAATGAGGATGACAGTCAGCCACTTTTGAACGTCAGCTTCATGCCAAGCCCTCTCCTTATTGTTTTCACACGTTACTTCATTTCTTCTCATATCAATTGTGTGGTAGATCCCATTTTTATTCTCATTTCATAGTCGGTTCAACTTGAGTGATCAAGCGTGATCAAGGAAACTTTTCATAGGGAATATTGGCAAGGCACGGGGATTGGCTAAATATGGGGGGATGAAAAAAGACCTGACCCTGCCCCTCACCGGATGGATGATTAGAACAAGAGGTGGAGCCTATTTTGACTTCTGTCTCCTGTCTTTACAGTGGATTGGATAATAGTACCCCCTTCATTGGGATGTTGTGAGGATTATGTTAGAAGATGACCTGTGTAATATATTACTTGGCACACAGTAAATACTCAATGGTCACTATTAATCCTGTCTTCATTAGATTATATATTTTTTGGAGAAAGTGGCTATGTTTATTTTATAGCCCTTATCTCAACTAGCTCAAACTGGCTACAGTACATCTTCATTCAATGTGTACTTATGTCTTTTTTTTTTTTCTTCTCGGTGCTAAGGATTGAACTCAGGGCTTCCTGCGTGCTAGGCAAGCGCCTTACCACTAAATTACATCTCCAGCCCTCAATATATACTTATGACCAATAACATTGTAGTGAACACACCCAAAACTTCTTGACACTTAACACCTTGTTTTATTACCATCAGTGAATTCCTATTGACCTATTGACAGTCTCTGTCTGTCAACTGATGGTCAGCTCTTCCTCCTGCCTTTTTCCTTTTGCTAACTCCACTTTTCATTTGTCTCTCAGAGACAGTACACAGAGGATCATGATGATTTGTAAAGCACAAGGGTGCTTGTGTGTCCTAATCACTAACAACCCCAGTTGCTAATAAAATGAAAACATCATTGACAACCTTGTAAATTGTGACCCAGACTCTCATTGTTCTGATATCCTGCCATGCTGCCTGCCTCCCTTCCTTACTGAACCTCATAAGTTCTGTTCACAGCTTATAAGTCTTGAACCATTTCAGCAATGATTTCAGCTCATTGTATGTGTTGTTTGAAAAAGATGCATGAAATTACCTGATACAGAGACAACTGTCTGTGGGAAAGTCCCCCCCTTTTTTAGAACCCTTTATCACTCTCATATTGGTTTATCAGCTTTGCATGAAAGGAGGGGGAAGGGAGACTTTCCTTTTCAGCACAAATAAATTGGTAGTTGTCCAAGAGATCACGCTTCTGAAGCCAGGTGCCGCCACTTAGCTTAATGTTTCATAATGTGTCACCCAGCAAATTATGAGTTGTTTGAATTGATTTTCTCCAAACAGCTGAGCTACAGTTTTTGTTCTATTGATGTTTCTCTCCATTCCTGAATGTGTGTTACTTCCAGACAGAAAAAAAAAATTGCATGTCTTACAAAGAAATGTCATTAACTCACAGAGCCTGGTCTATAATTAGAAGATGGGGGGGGGGCGTGCCTTTTTTCATCCATTGGAGCTACTCTTGGTTTAAAGTTTAATGCCAGCTCTTAATTAATTTCTACCTCTTTTAAACATAATATACCATACCCCTATCCTGAAAAACCAGGTTGTATTCAGTTTAAAAAATAGGGATTGATTTTTACATCCCATCATACGAATATTGACTGAGCATTTATTCCATGTCTCAGCTAAGCCCTTTGGGAATTAGAAGCAGCATGGATATTGGGCCTGGCTCTCAGTGAGTTTCTAATCTTCCTTAGGATTCCAGGCAAACATTTATATCCCAGTACTTGAGAGGCTGAGACAGGAGGATTGCAAGTTCGCGGCCAGACTGGGAAACTTAGCAAGACCTCGTTTCAAGATTAAAACAAAAATTTTAAAGGTGTAACCAGGATAGAATTCCCCTGGGTTCAACTCTAGTACCAAAAAGAAAGAAGACAGATATTTATAAAATAATCAGAGAGCACATTAGGTTATAATATATGTTCTACATTGACTATAGTGAAATGCCTCCAAAATAATGATGGCCTCTGGGTTGCTCACTCTACTGGTAAGTTGCAGTAACTGGAGCAAGGTGGGCTCTTTCCCTTCACTAAGAGTACTGGGGCTGCACTGAGCAAGCTGGAGCCATCTGTCTGTCTGTATGCCTGTGCTTGTTCATTTGCACTTGGCTAAGAGAAGCCACAATACATCTTCATGTGGGAATTGCATCCCAACATCTCCCCCTCCATACAAACCACACAAACACACACCTATGTAAGCTTTGGAGCTTAAGTGTGCATTTTTCTTCTAGTATTTAATTGGCTTGTTTGACTTTCTCTCAACTGGAGTTTAAGATTAGGGATCGAGTTTGGGGATAGAACCAGAAGTAAGATGGCCTTTTGTTCTTCTCTAATTTTCATTGTTATGGTTTAAAAGTTAGCAGTTGTTAGCACCACAACTAAAAAAAGAAAGAAAAGAATGAACACTTCTATCTACATATTTGATGAGGCATCAGCAGAAACTACATCAGTTGCTGTTATTCCTCACACTCCCGTCTTAATATCCCTTAATTATTTGATGACTGAAACACTAGACTTGAAATTACTTATTTTTTTTAACATAAGAAATTTGGGGAAAGCAGTGTCTGGTGGCAACTCTTGTAGGGAATCAGCTAAATTATTAAAATAAATGTCTTCATTACTATGACAGTTAATTTAGTAGCTTTCTTGATTTTTTTTATGCTGAGGATGGAGGGTTCTTGCATGCTAGGCAATCGCTCTACCACTAAGCTACATCCCCAGCCCCTTTTCTCACATTAATAAACAGGCTACAGAAGTTTCTCCTGTTGAAAGTAATAAATGTGGCAAAAATCTTGGCTTCCATTGCTTAGGAGACAGATACTGTCACTCACTATGTATTCGGATAGCTAGTTGGAAAGATGGATCCGCTGGTTTTGGAAACCCTGGCTGGTGGGCATCTGTACCATAGTCCCAGAAAGAGGGATCTGTGGACCATGTATGCCCAGTTCTGGGTGAATCGACAGCCATGCATTCATTTTCTTACTTATGAGTTCAGCTTATTCCACAATACATACCTGCTAGGTAGTCTCTGGGTTGACTTCCATATCCAGTACCACAAAAAAAAAAAAAGGAAAAAAAGAAAGAGAGAGTGAAAAAAAAGAAAGAATGAAGGAAAGAAAGAAAGGTAGGTATAATAGGTATAAAAATAAGTCAGGTGCAGTGGCACATGCCTGTAATCCCAGTACATGGGAGTCTAAGGAGGATCATAGGTTTGAGGCCAACTTAGCAATTTAGCAAGGCCTTCAGCAATTTTGCAAGATCCTGTTTCAACATAAAAAATCAAATAGGGCTGGGGGTGTAGCTCAGGCTAGAATGTCCCTGGGTTTAATCTCCAGTACTACTACTACTACTAATAATAATAATAAAATAAAAAGCATAAAAATAAATATGTACACACATAAAAGAAGCAGACAGGGCAGTCCACGTATCTTCAGGAATGGGTCAATGGGTTTGGTACTTTAAAAATCCATACAGCACAGATTCGGGGCTGTCGTCTGTTGATGTTGGAGTCAAGCCAAGGAAACTCAAGATGTGTGTTTTTCACAGCTGCATATTAACTTATTGCTAATGAGGACTATGCAGTCAGAAGTGACAGCATTCGGGATAAAGAGAATAATGCTTAGGGCTGTGCTCTGCTGAGGGCTGTGCAGCCTGCACCCTGTATAGAATCCAGGTACATAGACATTGGCACAGGAGTGGCTGGGCCTCCACATAATTCATCCACTACAGGAAGTTCCATTTTGTAATTTGCCAGAAAGCCCAGTATGCACCAGCAGAGGTCCTAACACTGCTACAGACTCATAGAATATGGCTTTGGAAACTATTCGCCTTGCCTACTATCTTTAGGCAAAAAAAAAAAATCAGCAATTTTCTTCTTTATTAAAAATTCTCTATGGAAGTTCCTGTGGCTTTGTTGGATAATGTGTTTCAGCCTCTTCATATTTTTCTCCTTTCACTCTATTGGGACTAATAATAACAATCATAATAATTAATAACTTATGTTTTACTGGTGGAGAAATTAAAGCCAAAATCAAAGTTAAGGAACAGGCAAATAAAATCAATTATGGTCTCAGTAACTGGTTTCATATTTAGTACTTTGGCCTCATAGAAAGAAGGAAAATTCAAGTGATTCTACTTCTAGAAACTTGTCAGATCTAAGCAATGGACTATTTACCTCCACAATGAGATTCAGAAGATTTGATTTCTAGTCTCAGTGTTTAATAAATGTTGATCTTTGATAACTCACTTTCTTTATAAGTGCCTCAGTTTAGTTGCCTGTTAAAAGTGTCTTGGCTATTTATAATAATTCTTCCAACTCTAGAATTCTTTTTTATTATTGCACTAAATGGACTAGATCTCATGAAACTCAGAAATAATAATTGTCTCATCTAATTGTCCTTCAATATATAAAAGAAATATATCCCTAGATTATTTGTTTGTTTATTAGAGCAATACTGAATAAAAGAAATTCTGTTTTACCACTATCTTACATCCCATAGCTGAAGATGTATTCTTGGGACTTGGCTTTTTTAAAAAGTTACATTTCATCTGAGTGTAGTGGTGTGCATGCCTGTAATCCTAGTACTTGGGAGGCGGAGACTGGAGGATCTCAGATTCGAGGACAGCCTCCCCATCTTCCTGAGACCCACTATTTAAAAATAGGACTGGAAGTTAGCTCAGAGGTAGAATGCCCCTGGGTTCAATCCTCAGTACCCCACAAAGTTACATTTCCAGAGTTGGACAAAAGGTGGCTCACCCCCAAAACAACTTGGTTTATAGTCTAATGGCTTAAAAAGCCTAGACATTCTGGAGATCATACTGGTTTCCCCTTCTGAAACTGATAAAAACGAAAGGTGCAGATGATGGACTATTGCCCTTCCTCTTACCTATAAACCCCTCAGTTATTGTTCCCTTGCCTTATTCAGGTACAACGGGTGGTCCCCACCGCAACAGACATTCAAAAATTCAAACTCCTTTTCCAATAAAACCAAGGAAGGAAGACACAGAAGAAAGGAGGGGAAGGAGAACAACCGTGCATTTTCTCCCGAGTGTTTCCTTTTCTCCCCATAACTGTCCCTCAGATCTCATCCAAGACAGAAAAAGCCACAAATTCCCACTGCTATTTTGGGGTTTGTTTTTAGCTTCACATTTGATGGTACCATTAGATGGTGGGGCTCGAAGCATTTTGAATGAGCAATTCTTCAATGAATGCATTTGATAGTTATTCCCTACTTTATAAATTATGCTATGGAAAAATGTGGTCTTGGAGTTTTCCGATAATGGGGTCTAATTGTACCATCTGGAGTTGAGTGATAGTAAACGACTTACTCAAGGTCAAGGAAGGTATGATTTGTCCAAAGAGAAGACAGAAATAGAACTGAGGTCTTGCTGACTTTCAGTTTAGTTTAGAATTCAATAAACCACATTCTCTTTCCTCTGCACATTTTAACTCCGGTGGTTTGCCATGGGCATAGATATCAGACAGTCTCCAAACCTAAGCCTCCATCAAGGCACTAAAATGGGCTCTATGGGGGAAACTTGGGCGATGTCATTGTCAGTAACAAAGCTCTGAAGTTCCCTTTAGCAATAGAGGTGGTCAGTCTCCCTTTACCCTTTCTTGAGCATTTTTTTTTCTAGCAGAGAGCATAACATTTTTGTTTGTTTCAGCTGAAAGCATATTTTGAATGAAAAAGTCATAATGTCTTTATATGTGTGCCTGTGACTGAGGTAATGAAGTATGGAGTTCATTTGTGAATGTTTTCAATGGCACCGTCTCCTCGAAGTTATTTTTGCTGGGAACTCAAATGAACATTCTTTCAAAACAGTCACACTGTTGTAATTGGCAAACCTCTGAGACGGTATCTTGGGAGGCTAACAACAGGCAGTTGGGAAGGAATACAAAATTCATAGGCTCACAACCTGGATTATCTGTTTCATCTACCATATTGTCGAGTTTAAAACCATATCCAGATGGAAAGACAAGATCTTAGAATCTTTAATTATGAACGACATGTATTCATGTTAAACATCAGGATGTTCCATTTTTATGACATCTTTTGTGTGCCTGTATCTTATTAAATGTTTATGCAAAATGTGCCTCATTATTTCTGTCATAAGATACACTTGACTATTTTTAAAGTTTCCTTAAAAGCCTTTTGGAGGAAGTAATGAATTTTTCTCCCACAGGATTGTGGCATACCTCTTGGTTATGGCTCAGGCCTCAAGTCTATTTAAGGACACTTGCATTACTAAACTTGAAAATTGCCACAGGACTCCTGATCAATTTTGAAGGTTTAAAAATTTTATTTAAATAACTAGACACATGCTTCATGTAGTAATGACAGAGAAAAGTCTTCCAGGCTGAGTGTGGTGGCACACACCTTAATCCTAGTACTCAGGAGGCTAAAACAGGAGGATTACAGGTTCAAGGGCAGCCTCAGCAAGTAGTGGGACTCTCGTCAATCTAGCAAGACCCTGTTTCAAAATAAAATAGGGCTGGGGGTGTAGCTCAGAGGTAGAATGCCCCTGGGTTCAATTCCAAGTACCCCCAAAATGAATAAATAAATAAATAAATAAATAAATAAATAAATAAAGTCAGTTATGGGAGAGTGGTGGAATGAGGTGCACTCCTTAGAAGCACTAGTTTTGTACAGAAAGACAACTTCTATACAAAGAACTCACTTCTAAAGTGCTCAATCTTTGCAAACACCTCATGAGTTCCTTGTCCCCCTCCCTTTTACAAAATGTCATCGATTCCTCAGAAAAAATGACTTTCTTCTAAGCTCTGAAAATATGCCTTCCTGGGATCTCTGGGGTGATTGCCTGGGTCAGGTTAAGACAACCTACAGGCCAAATGCTGCTGTGAGTTTTTCTAATCCTGCAGAGCCCTAGGAAGGGAGCATGACTACTTCTATTCAAAGACAAGTAGTAGGGACATAGGAGGCCAGTAAAATTTCATTGGGAGTTAAACAGAACTTCAGTTTTTTCCCAAATCAACTTTCCTAACCCAGAGTACATGAATCAAAACAGATTGTGATGTCCTCAGAATAACTCTAGTGTGTCAAAGACCAAGAGAATGTTCTTTGCTTCAGACAAAAATTTCTGTCTCTAGTTCATCCCAATACATTGTCAATCACATGCATGCCTTCTTTACTTGATAACAGAATTCAGTGGGTGAGTTCTCTCAATTTTATTTTTGATGATTGATATCTTCTGCTTCTAATGCTTTTCATGCCACAACATCAAAATATCTTAACTCTGCCAGTCATCATAATATTAACTACACAAAAAGAAAAAAATAGTGCAAAGTGGTTAAATACTTCATTGATTTCCAACAACTTGAGAAAGGTTGATAATAGAAAGAGGTATTATGCTGCTTGGAAATATTTCTCAATGCCTTACTCATTCAGAGCTGCTGCAGATCAAAAGAAAATTTGTTGAGCTTAGCAAATAATAAAGTATGCAGGTTTTTACTTACTCTCAGGAATATCTAAATATTCCCTGATGGAACCAGGGGTAGTGTCACACACCTATAATCCCAGTACTTGGGAAGCTGAAACAGGAGGATCACAGGTTTGAGACCAGCTTCAGCAACTTAGCAAGGCCCTCAGCAACTCAGTGAGACCTGATTTCAAACTAAAAAATAAAAAAAGAGCTGGGGGTTTAGCTCAGAGGTAGAATGCTCCTGGGTTCAATCCCCAGTACCAAACATAAATAAATAAATAAATAAATAAATAAATAAATAAATAAATAAATAAATTGCCTGATGAGAGACATTAATGGCTAAGTTGAAGAGAAGCTCCAACTAGACAAACACTAGATTGCTAATTATCACTAGTTATTAACTGACATTAGTTTACTGCTGCATATATTGTGGAAATGTATAACATGTAGTCTTTTAATTTTTTTGTTACAGGTCAAAATTATAACTAGATTTCATTTAAACATATGTTTCTACTTCCTCTTCTTTACCATCTTTAAAAGCCCATCTTGGATCTGAACCTCTTTGGATATTCCAGCTCATTCTGATTGTTAGAATCAATAAATGGTCATTAAATAGTTCTATGAACCAGGGGCAATGGTGCACACTTGTAATCCCAGTACTTGGGAGGCTGAGACAGGAGGATCACAGGTTTGAGGCTCCATTTCAAAATAAGAAATAAAAAGGGCTATTGCATGCCTATAATCCCAACTAATCAGAAATTAAAAGGGCTGGAGGTGTAGTTAAGTGGTAGAACGCCCCTGGGTTCAATCCCCAGCATCACAAAAAAAGGGAAAAAAAGAAAAGAGAAGGAAGGGAGGGAGAAGAGTTGGAGAGAAGGAAGGAAGGAAGGAAGGAAGGAAGGAAGGAAGGAAGGAAGGAAGGAAGGGAGGGAGGGAGGGAAGGGAAGGGAAGGGAAAAAGTTCAGTGATCCTGGAAATGCTTGTTTTGCATGCATTTCATTTATTCTTCACAACAAGTATCCTCATTTTATAGTTGAGGAAACTGAGTTACAGGGTAGTTAAGCAACAGGCCCAAGGTTACATAGCCAGAAAGTGGCCAATAAGATTTTAAATCCCTGTCTGACCAATTTTGAAGAAAGATCTTCCTATCATTGTAATGTTTCTCTTCTTATGCCTCCTATGACACAATAATTTGCACTATACAACTTTATACCTTAGTGTTTTTAAATTATCCTCTGTTGTTTACTCTTGTCTCCCTACCTACATGCCATCGGAATGAGGAGAACCATATACTGGGCTTCATTTTTAATTCCTGCTACCTCTTAAGGAGGGCTAGACATACAGAGGTGACTCAGGAACATGCCACTGGTTTTTGTCTTCAAAATTCTTTTAAAATCAGTACTTCTAGAAGATGTAACTAATATTTAAAGTTCTTCTTATGCTATTTTGTGTTTGTGGTACTGGAGATGGAACCCAGGGGCATTCTGCCTCTGGTCTACAACCACAGCTCTATTTTATTTTTTTTATTTGGAAACAAGGTCTCCCACGTACTGAGATTATAGGTGGGAGCCAACTGAGACTAGCTTGTTATCTTTTGATGACTTGTTAAGAAGTGTTACGTATATCTACAAAACATATTTTTCCATTTTCTTGTGATTATGGTTTCAATAATTCAATTGAATCTTCCTAACATTCCCTTTGATGTGGGGGGTGATTTTAGTAAAGAAAACACTTTAATAAATAATAGTATCTCTATTTTTGGAAGGAAAGACTTCATAAATAATTAATTGAAAATCATAAAATGTTTAAACTGAAAGTATCTGTGAGATCATTACATACTTGTTTGGTACTAAGGATAGAACTGAGGGTGTTCTACCTCCAAGCTACACCCGTAGTCAATTTTTTTTAAATTTTGAAACAAGTTCTCTCTAAGTTGCTGAAGGTCTCGCTAAATTGCTGAGGTTGGCATCAATCCTGTGATCCTTCTGTATCAGGCTCCCAAGTGCTGGGATTATAGACATGCGTCACTGTACCTGGCTTTCATGATTCTTATGCCTGCCTACTTTGTATTTCAGTGCTCTGGGTTCAAATCTCTTCCTAATAGACTTAAAAACTCCTTAAAGACAGAAACTCCTATCTAGGTTCTATTCAAGATATTTTCCCATTCCTTAAAGAGTTTTGTATCATACCGGTCATGTATTCAGCAACCTTCAAAGATGTGTGAAATGAAGGAATCAAAGCCAAAGTCACCACTCCTATGTTCAACAGATGTAGAAATAGATTCACAGTGAGTATTTATATGACTCTAAGGTCATACTGTTAGCTCCTGATAAAACCAAGTGCAGAACTCTGGTTTTCTGATTTTTAAGCCAATGATTTTTCCACATCTTGTTTCCCAGCTCATTAAAAATGGGTATGGAATTTCTCTGAGTAAGCATAATCCATCATTTGCTTTCAGTTAAGACTCCTGTTGACTTCCTATGGACCCATTGGGAATATACCCATTGTGGGAACCAGTACAAAGAACAAACATAAAACACAAGGAAAAGGGATAATTATTTTTTCCTATTAGTATTCTTGGACAGAATGGCTGTATATTTAATAATGATAAGACATGTTTAAACTTAAACACTAAGAGGCAAGTCAAATCATAATAGTTTAGATGACTGGGATATATATTAAGGAATTAGATCAGCCTCTATCAAAGCTTGACTCTATGTGAATGTATATATGGGTTTAAAATTGTAGATGTAGGAAATATTCTGAAAATTAATGTTTACAAATATTCAACAAATAACTAATAACAAAACTGGACATGATAGTTCACTCTTGTAATCCCAGTACTTGGGAGGCGGAGACAGGAGGATCACAGGTCCAAGGCCAGCCTCAGCCAGTTAGCAAGACCCTCAGAAACCTAATGAAACTCTGTTTCAAAATAAAAAGGGTTGAGGGTGTAGCTTGGAGGTAGAATGCCCCTGGGTTCAATCCCCAGCACAAATAATGTGATAAAAGAAAAGAAAAGAAAAAGAAAAAAGGACACAGGATTGGGGGGACTGTGAAGTCAGAACCAGAATTTGATCTTTATCCTTGATCAGTTAGGGAGGATCAAATGCTTTCGAGGAGAGTTAAAGGGGAAACATATAAAGCAATGTTTTACAAATATTAACCTGACATTGATTAAAGAATGAGAGAAAGTATGTGTAGGAAGACCAACTTAGAAACTGTTTTGCAATAATTCATATGTGAGGATGTAGACCTCAGGGGAGCAAGAAGGCTATATAAGCAAAGGTGAAGACCTTAGGGAGATTACAGGGTCACAATCTATAGGATATGATGACTAAATTGATTTACAGGGGAGGGTATTAAAATTTATTCCAAAGATAAAAGTGTGTGTGTGTGTGTGTGTGTGTGTGTGTGTGTGTGTGTGTATGGTACTGGTGATGGAACCCAGAAGAATTCCGCCTCTGAGCTGTATCCCTAGCCCTTTTGATTTTGAAACAGCATCTCACTAGGTTTCTGAGGGTCTTGCTAAGTTGCTGAGGCTGCCCTCCAACCTTCCATCCTTCTGTTTCAGGCTCCCAAGTACTGGGATTACAGTCGTTCACTACTACACCCAGATTGACTTTATTAAATTTGCTACCTGGCTGGTTTGAATCTACTGTAAGGCAGAGACCTATCTGGGCATGGTGGTGCTTGCCTATAATCCCAGTACTTCAGAGGCTGAGACAAAAGGATTGCAAGTTCAAGGGCAGCCTTAGCAACTAAGCAAGATTCTGTTCTCTGTTTCAAAGTAAAAAATAACAAGGGATGGGGATGTAGCTTGGAGGTAGAATGCCCCTGGGTTCAATTCTCAGTAACAAAAACAACAACAAAAAAGGCAGAGATCTTTATTTATTATCTTTAAATTTTAATATGCCAGAACAAACTAGACAGTAATGCTAGTGTATTTTGGCCTTCACAGTAGAAAGTCATTATAAATAAAGGAAAATAGAAGACATCACAAGGTAAATAGAGCACTGCACAATCACAAATGAAACTTGAATTTGGGCACAGTGGCACACACCTATAATCCTAGTACTCAGGAAGCTGAGACAGGAGGATCACAAGTTTGAGGCCAGCCTCAACAACATTGCAAGACCTTGTTTCAAAATAAAAAAAATAAAATCTGGTTGGGGGTGTAGCTCAGTGGTAGAATGCTCCTGGATTCAACCCCCAATAGCACAAAAATTATTTAAGTAAAAACAAATTAAATTTGAACTATCAGCAGTGTGTAGCACAGTGCACCCGAACTGAATGTAGCTGGTGTTGTGGTAAAAAGACTAAAATATTGCTTCTCAATTTCCCAGGAAATAACCATATGATCTTGGGCAAGTCAGTTAGCCTTTCCACAACTCCATATCCTGTTGGCATTAAGGACCTGTAACAATTCTCTCAATCCTCCCATTCCATGACTGTGTGATTCTAAGTTTGACTTGGACTTTCACCCCATTCTTTCCTGCATGCACACTTCACTTGCAACCCCTACCCCACCCAGGACCTGGATCTGCAGTGAGCTACATAGACTGGATTTTCCTTGCATTTCACCATGCTCCAAAATACTCTCCTCTCTCTTTCTCTCACACCATCTTCCTTCCTCCCACCTCTTTGGACGAATCCTTTTTTTCTGCATTCTATTCTCAGCTAGGTGTTGAAGTAGAGCAGCCTGATCAACAATTTCATATGAAGATATAAACGATGAATCACTTGAAAGGTCCTTGAGAATTCTCTAACATTACAAGAGGTATCTGTTTATCCTGAGATTTCAGGCAAAATGAAAGAATAAAGTAATGATGTTAAGGGGAGAGAGATTTAGCAAGAATGACTTTTTAATCATATTATTAAATGATCTGTCATGCAGATGGGCTCAGATTTAGGAGCATAGACTTTCATCTAAATCATGGCAAGCAGACTAAAAAGTGGACCATAGTTTTGATGCTCACTTTGGACTATCCCTGCTCAATTTCCATTTGTCCCACTTCCTGACTTCTCTCAATAGTTTGACAAATATTTATTTATCACCTATTCTACATCATTCAATATTGTTAGTAATATTGTCTTTTTGTGGTGCTCGGGATCAAAACCATGCATGCTAGGCAAGTGCTCTACCACTGAGCTATACTCCCTGGCCCAGGAATGGTGTTTTAAATACAAGTAGAGCCAGGCGTGGTGGTACACACTTATAATCCCAGTACTTGAGACAGGAGGATTGCAGGTTTGGGGCCAGCTTCAGCAATTTAGCCCTCCACAACTTATCAAGACCGTGTTTCAAAATTAAAAAAAAAACAAAAACAACTAGGTGTGCACTTCTGTAATCCTAGTACCTGGGAGGCTGAGACAGGAGGATCACAAGCTGGAGAACAACCTCAGCAAACTAGTGAGACCCTGTTTCAAAACAAAAAATAAAATAGGGCTAGGAGTGTAGCTTGGAGGTGGAATGTCCTTGAGTTCCATCCCTAGTACCACAATAAACAAACAGGGCTTAGGGATGTAGCTTTGAGGTAGAATTTCCCTAGGTTCCATCTCTGGTACCAAAAGAAAAAATACAAGTAGAATATTGATTCTGCCTTCAGGGACCTTACAATGTTTTATGAATGACAGAAATCTAACACGTAAATACCTGGAAATGTACTGTTGGACATTGCACCCAAATTGAGTGAAGGCCATTTGGGTGACGGTCAGGCTTTCCTAAGCTCAAGCTTCACCAATTTACTTAAAGGTCCACAGGCCAGGGTCAGTGCATGTCTTCCTAGCTGGCTTAATGTATACAATCAGTATATCTGCAATATCCATCCTGGACATAGATGTAGATGATTTACTTTTCCCAATCATACGAGTACACGTAATTTACTGTGGATTATGTTAACAGTGATATAACCAAAGTCAGGTACTTTAATTGTGAAACGTTCTGCTTTCCTCCTCTGGTTCGTTGGGTATTTTGAAGAACTCAGCCCTGGATAAAAAGTTCTTTCCCATTCAGTGTGTCTCCAAAAGGCAAAACCATTCATTTCCATTAATTCTATCCATCTATCTTGGCCTTCTATAAAACCTGACTTTATTTCATTTAAACTGCACATCTGTCTAATAATTGAAGTGGTTTTATAATCGAGTAGAAAAAAATCCTTAAAGGCTTTTTATTTGGTGGTTTTCTCCTAGTAAGGTGCAAAATCATCAGAATGAAACAGATTTTGTGATGCTTTTCTGCTTAAGTGATCAAACTCAACTATGTCTATATAAAAGTTGCTCAAATTGCAACTGTATCGGGATTATAAGCAAAGCCTGGGGCATTTTGGAGGCTGCAAAGTACATGGAAAAAATCCCTCCATGTTCAATATACTCTGCAAGGGACTATCCAGTTCCAAGGGTAAAATGTGGGAGCTACATGTGCACCAGAAACACAGTAGCCAAAGCTCCTCCTGCAGCCACCATCTCCCTCCAACTTCATAGGCCTTGGGTCCTGGCCAAACAGACGCTCATCAGGGAATAAATGGTCTGATCTGTGAACAGTTTGCACGATGTAACTGGACCTGCTGAAAGAAAAAAAAATAGGAATGAACTTATCCCTCTTACATCATTTTCAGACTGCCAGTTACCAAAAGATTTCTATGTGCGAGTGTGTTCTTCAGATGCACATATGCACATAATCAAAGACACCAGCCTTTGGTCTCCAATATTGATACCGCTGCTCCTAGCCTCTGCACATGTTTTTGAAGTGCTAACTGGCTGTAATTGGCCCCAGACACTTCGGAATAGAAGTATTTTATATTTGTCAGTGTTTCCTTTGCACTTCAACCTAGGCTACTTGCTGGCACACTGACGCCTCACTGACTGGCTGTTGGTCACATGAGCAGCAAATATACAAATGAATATAGCATGAAATAGCTTGGGGCACTGAAGCAGATGTGCCTGTGAGCATGAGTGACAGTCCAGACAGCAGGGAGCGAAGCTGCTGGTAGGTGGGCCGACTCAGGTTGGAATGAATCTCCGCTTTCCCTGTGAGACATGATGTCCTCCAGAAGCTTCTAGGAGATCCTAGATACAGTGGTTAGAGCCCTTCCTGCCTCCAATTATCACTTCTCAAAAATCGCTTCTCTTGCTTTCCATCCTCAGCCCCCACTCCCACCCAATATACATTCACATCATTGCTCTCTGTCTCTCTGTCACTTTCTCTATCTTTTGCTGTCCTCCTCCCTTCCTCCTCTCTCTTTCTCATACTCCCCACCATACACACACAGTAGGGTCTCCAGACACCTAATGTGCTTCTCATAAATATACCTACTTTGAAACTCTGCCAAAGTTCCCAAATCTTACCCATCAGAAAATTCTGAGAAAAGAATCCCTGGGCACAACTTCTATAACTAACTACCAGCCCATACTGTGCAGTTGACTGAGGCCTGTGTCCACATAGTTCTTTTTTACACTCTTGGAGGAGCTTCAGTGTCCTGTTGCCAATTATTGTTGTCCTTATCCTTTGTCATTTATGGAATGGTCTTGAGGTGAAAAAAATAAAAAGAAAAAAATAGCTTCGCATGACAGTGTTTCAATATATACTCTGCTATCCATTAATATTGATCAGATTTTTATTAAATTCTACAGGTGACCCATGATTTCCCTCCCTTCTTTCCTTCCTCCCTCCTTCCTTCCTTCCTTCTTTCCTTTCTTTCTTTCTCCTTCCTTCTTTTCTTTTTTTTTTGTGGCCCTGGGGATTGAACCCAGAGGCTTAGCTATGCTACCAGCCCGATTTTATTTCTTATTTGGAAACAGGGTCTCACTAGGTTGAAGAGAGTCTCATTACTTACTGAGGCTGTCCTTGAACCTGCTATCCTCCTGTCTCAGCTTCCCAAGTACTGGGATTACAGGCATGTACCACCACTCCCAGCTTCCTTCCTTCTCTTCTCTTTCTTTCTTTCTTCCTTTCTTTTATGCTGAGGATAAAACCCAAGGCCTCTTGGGAATTCATATTTCAGTCTGGGAAAGAGATTTAGTGGACCGCCACAATAGTGTCATCTGTGACTCTTCAGAGCACTATGCTTGATAATTTACTGAGGTAGACATGAAAACCATTGGGATGACTGATTCCAGACCCAAGCCATCCTTTATTGATTACAACTCAACAATGATTCAGGAAATTTTTAATTAATAATAACACCACTAGCCAGGCTTGGTTGCACACACCTGTAATCCCAATACTTGGGAGGCTGAGACAGGAGGATCACAGGTTTGTGGTCAGCCTTGTCAACTTAGCAAGACCCTGTTTCAAAATAAGAATATAAATAGGGTTGGGGTGAAGATCAAAGGTAGAATGTCCCTGGTTCCAATCCCAAACACCCCCCAAAAATGCAGATTTCAGGCACCTCTGCCAGACGTACTGTATCTCTGAGGGTAGTCTATAAATCTTCATTTGTGAAATGCTTCCCAGGTGGTAAAGGTGCACTTGAAAATATGAGAACATCATGGTTTGGTGTGTAGAAGGAGTAATGTTCCTGGGGACGTTAATTAGTGACTTAGTGAACCTGGCTCTACAGATAATTCTCTATGGGAATTTGGATAAATCAGTTCATCTCTCCAAGTTGCATATGTCACATATAAATGTACGTGAAAGTTCTTCACAATTTTATAAGCACATGCATTATTATTATTACAATTATTATTGTTGTTATCATCATCATGATGGGTGGGGTCAGGGAGAACAGACTAGAGGAGGAATGCTTTTGGCAAGGACCTAAAGCAGGGGAACTCGTCTTCTTTCTCTTTCCCATCAGAGTCTACACAATGTATTATAGTATTGTGGGATGTCAATGTTCTTTCCAAGCCCCAGCATCCTCACCCTACCTCTGTGCTTTCGTAGTTTATTATTACCACAATATTCCTTTAGGTGAAAAACCTGTCTTAGCAGGTCGAGGTCAGCTCCAAGTTCTGATCAGTGCCCAACATGGCACTGTCAGCCATAAGGCATTGGATCCTTCCCTTTATTTCTTAGGGGCAAAGATAAGTAAATGAGAGTCATCTGCATATTAGCAGTGATGGGAAGACAACAGACACTTTTGTGCTCATTCATACACAGCCATAAGGATGGTACGTGCCACACACGATCATCTTCGAAGGCACAGAAGATATTATTCATTCTTCACACTTAGAGTCTCAGTTCATTCAGGCTGCTGTAAAAAAAAAACTTAGACTGGGTAATTGATAGAATTGATAGATAATAGAAATGTATTTCTTTCCAGTTCTGGAGGGCAGGGAGTGCAAGAGCAAGACACTAGAAGATTTGGTGTCTGGGGAGGGAGGGCTGCTCTCAGCTTCATAGATAGGGCCTTGATCTGTCCTTACAGGTGAAAGGGGCAAGGGCACCGCCATCCCATTCAAGAGCCTAATGATCTGATCCCCTCCCCAATGCCTGCCTCTTAATACCATCCCATTAGGAATTTCCTTCCTTCCTTCTTTCCTTCCTTCCTCCCTCCCTCCCTTTTTTTTCTTTTTTTTTTTTTTTTTTTTTGGTACTGGGGATTGAACCCAGCGGTATCCTACCTCCAAGCTATACCCCCAAGCCCTATTTTATTTTGAAACAGGGTCTCACTAAGCCACTGAGGGTCTCAGTAAGTTGCTGAGACTGTCCTCAGACCTGCAATCTTCCTGTACCAGCCTCCCAAATACTGGGATTACAGGCATGTTCCACTATTCCCGGCTGGGACTATGTTTCCACATATGAGTTTGGAGGGATGCATAAGCATTTGGACCGCAGCACCTAAAGAGTCCTAACATTTCTTTCTGATAGAAATGGAGGATCCATTTATTTTCAAGGTGCATTGTGTTACGGAGGCTCCCATCATCACCCTCCACTCTTTGAAGTTTCATTTGGAGAATTTCATAAAGTCTGTCAACACTTCTGAGATCCAAATTGGATCTCAGGTTTGGTCTGAACATCTGGCTTACAATTCCTGAATGCCTCAGTCATTCCTGCCCCTTGGAGAAAGAAAAAAAAAAAAAAGAGTCTGTCCATTCTTGTCTGTTCCCCATTCCCTGAGTGCTCAATCCCAGGGACTTCCTTCTCTGCCATTTTGACTTTCCACCAGGAAACACATTTCATGAGCTTTCGCTGGTACAGCAGAGGCTATAACTGCAGCGAATACTCCCTTCATCCAAAGCAAGCAAATGTGGTGCGAGAAGTCACAAAGAGGAAAAAAGAGAAGAGACAAAATGAAGCACTGATGAGCGGTTGAGCCAGGCCAGCCCCTGGGAAGGGAGCCAGTGGCGGGGAAGCAGCAGCAGCCCCGGGTTGCACAGTCTGGAATGTACTTCAATCCGGTCCAGCCTCCATCTCATTAGAGGCCTGGTGTTTGATGATTCAGCTGCTTCCCGGCTGCCAGGAGAGATTTGGCCAACTGTTTGAAAAACACTGTCTGCCCCGACCACACTTGTTTTTATTCTCTGCCTGTTTTCAGGGGCCTCTTCTGAAATGGAACACCTCAGGAAGTCAGCCCTTAACTTGGGAGGAGTTTCGGCTACCTCTCATGCTCCGTTTTCAAAGGCAATTAAACCCAAACTCGGATTGTTGGCAGCAAAGTGCTTTCCCAGCGATGTTGAAAGCGGACAGTGTGTTATCAGGAAATGATCTCTCATTAGATCTCCTTCAGATCAAATGGAAAACATAGTGTGCTAGCAGACTCATCAGACATTAAAGCCACAGCTGAGATCTGCCAGGGTCCAACTCCCCATATATTAGTTTGTTCAAAGATGCAGGTTACAGGGTAATGGAGCCGATCATTTGGGAAAGGAGTTCAGAGAATCTCAGCTGTAGGCTGGACTCTTGAACTCAACCGTCTGCTTTGGAGAAGTCCCTGAGAGCTATAGGCAAAGCTTTCTAACCAAGAAAGCTCACCCTGAGCGTGGGCTTCCTCCTGCAGAAGTGAGCATATTGCCCTGAACATAGCTTGGCGGTTACCACGATGGTTTTGGAAGTCAGACTGACTGAATTCATAGCCCAGCTCCACCATTTATTAGTTCTGTGAACTTAGGAAACTTGGTGAATTCTCTGGGACTTGCTTTTCTTATTGTAAAATGGGCCCCATGATATTATCTTTAGTATGGGTTGTAAGATTTACAGGATAAGCCAGTTGATACATGTAGAGTGTCTCAAATGGAGTCTAGCATATGCTGAGCCTTCAATAGTAGTGTTATTATCATTAGTATGCCCCTGTAGGTATTCTAGCCAATGCTTCTCATGGACCATGTGGTTCAGTGATTGACAACATAACTTTTTTGTATGACAGCGTGGGATTTGAATCCCAATTTCACCACTTACTAGCTGTTTGGACTTGGGCAAGTTATTCAACTTCTGTAAGCCCCAGTTTCCCCATCTATAAAATGGGGGTAAAATTATACCTATTTCAGAGGGTTGTTGTGAAGATTAATAAACTATGAGATGACCTATGCAAAATGATTGGTATGGTGTCTGGCCCACAGTAAGTGCTCAATAAATGATATGCCTAAGACTCTGTGGCTCGAGAACCTCGCATATCTATTTTCTTTCCTGGTCTTGGCTCTACTTTAATATAATATATAATTATCTATTTTGATAGTTGAGATTGAACCCAGGGATATTCTACTGCCAAGCTCTACCCTCAGCCCTTTTTATTTTTTATTTTGAAAGAGTCTTGCTAAGTTGCTGAGGGTCTTGCTAAATTGCTGATATTGGCCTCGAACCCTGCTCCTCCTGTCCCAGCCTCTCAAGCACCGGAATTAAGGAGTGTGCTACCACTCCTGGCTCACAGTATAATACTTTAATGGTTTGATCTCTGTTAAGAGATTCTTATACCCAAACAGCAGAGTGAAAGCTATTATCACTCTCCATTTAAAAAGTAGCAATGGTGTCTTCACTAACTCCTTGCTTAGAAGGAAATAGATTTAGGACAGAGGGCAGGAAATGGAAAATGGATCTCTCTTCTCAACCTTCAGAAGCATCAATGGTTTCAACAGTTACTTGGGCCATTCAGCTGAAATGGGAACCAACTGGAAGCAAAACCAGGGTAAATTAGCAATTACCAAGCTCTCTCTTTCTATTAAAATGTTTGCTTGCTTATCAGGCTTTTGGCCCACACAGCATTTCTCAATTTATTATTTATTCCTCCATTATGGTGAAAACCTGGGTGTATGGAGGAGAGGTAGCAAGGAAGAGAAGTTCCTGGCCCTCAAACCCCACCTGTGTAACCTTGGGTGTGGTGGCACACACCTAGAACATCAGCCACTCTACTAGGAAAGCTGAGACAGTAGGATCAAAAGTGTGAGGCCAGCCTGGGCAACATGGAGAGACCTCATCTCAAAAACAAAACAAAACAAACCCTTCACTTGTGGCCTGGCATGGAAAGTGGGCTTGTCTTTCCAGAGAAGCCAGTCTCCCCTGCTAAAGAGAGAAGCCAGTCCAAACAGTTGCAATAGTTCTCTAGCCTGCTCCTCAGCTGGAAAGAAAACACAAGCCAGAAGCACTGGTGCCCACCTGTAATCCCAGCAACACAGAAAATTGGGGCAGGTAGCTCAAAACTTTGGAGGATCACAAAGTTGAGGGCAGCCTCAGCAACTTAGCAAGACTCTGTCTAAAAAATTTTTAAAAAATTAAAGGGCTTGGAGTGTATGAGAGTATAGTTAGTTCAGTGGTAGAATGCTCCTGGGTTCAATTATCAGTGCCAAAATAAATAAATAAGTAATTCCTCTTTCTCTTGCATGTGCTGTGTGAACATGCAGAGAGTCCCATATTCTCCCCTGTTCTTCAGGCAATGTATATGTTGAATTTGAGCAGGGCAGCATTACTTCAGTTCCATCCTGGGACCTGATGAGAAACTTGATCCTACTCGACAGATTCTCAAATAATGAATTAATGTGTCACTGGACAGCTCATCTCCAGAATTATTGCCCAAATTTATAGACTTGCATATGTGAAGGAACACCCTCACATGTGGCTGTGGTTCTGTAAAGTTCAAACAAATTTTCTCCTTTCTCCTTATTGATTTCTAGAGTGGTTTCAAAGTAGCTTGGGGCTGGGGTGTGGCTCAGTAGTAGAGCACTTACCTAGCATGCAAGAGGCCCAAAGCAGCTTCAAGAGATTTCCTGATGTCTGATTACCATTACCCTCCCAGGCCCTTTTCAATCCACTGGTCCCCACCCCCTTTTCTATTAGTGTCTTCACTAAGCCTGAGAAGACAAGGACATACAGTTAACCCCTTTCGAAAGCCTTGCTTTGCCACCGACAGATGTAGTCATTAGCAAACTACTATTTTATTGATTTTCAAGAAGGAAACAAAAATATACGCAAGTAGTTGGGTATGTTGGTGCTGTGATTCCAGTACTTGGGAGGCTGAAATAGGAGGATCGCAAATTTGAGGTCAGCCTCAGCAATTTAGTGAGACTTTCAGCAACTTAGTGAGAGCTTGTTTCAAAACAAAAATTTAAAAAATGGTGGGGATGGAGCCGGGCGTGGTGGCGCAGGCTTGTAATCCCAGCATTCGGGAGGCTGAGACCAGAGGATTCGGGTTTGCGGCCAGCCTCAGCTACCTAGTGAGGCACTCCGCAACTTAGTGAGACTCGGTTTCAAAATAAAGAATAAAAAATAGGGCTGGGGGTGTAGCTCGGAGATAGAATGCCCCTGAGTTCAATCCCCAGTACCGCAAAAAAAAAAAAAAAAAAAAAAAAAAAAATGGTGGGGATGTAGAATATCCTTGAGTTCAATCCCCAGCATAGCAAAAAAAATTATATATATATATATATATATATGTAATTATATATACATGTATATATATGCAAGTCATTTTCTAATGCTACTTAAGAATACTAAGATACTTTAAAGTAGATTCTCCACATTTTAACAGTAAAACACAGTAAGCAATGTTTAATAGTTGCTGCAAACAGCAGCCCAGTGGACTGTAATTCTTAATTGTTATTTACTGAGTGAAGTAGAATACAGAACAAATTCTAAAAGAGTCAATTCGAAAAGAGAAAAGAGTCAATTGACTCTAAAAGAATCAATTTCGAAAGCCAGTCTGGGGTGGCAAGTGAAGCTCCCTAGGCTGTGGTGGGAGCAGCAATATCATAGAGAAGATCAGCATTTGTGGATACAAGCTTTGTGGATGGTACACTTTGTCCATGTGGGGTGGAAGAAGACAGAGAGATTGCACCTTAAAGGTAAAGTGTCTTCCCTTTCAGCTGTGTGGATCCAAAATCTTGAAGGTCAACTTAAGGATGATTCAACCCCAGAATGGTTCATACTATTCCAAATCCCAACTGCACCAAAATCCAAGCTTGAACTGCCAATTGCCTGCTGGGCCCTCTCCTTGCTCAGGGGTACCATTCAGAGAAGTAACTTACTGGTTAGACTTTATATTATGGCATAATTGGAATGATTTAAAATCAGAGTAAAGCAATCAAGGAAGCTCTAAGAAGTCTGTCTCCCTAATGGAGCAACCTCTACTCCCTAAATGCTTCCTGCCAGACCTGTGCCCATTTGTCTGAAGTCAGAACATCTTCTCCCTGGAAAGTGCTGGAGGCACTTAATATAAACAGGCCTACAGTAACCATATTTGCTACTCTTTCCTATTGATTTTAGGAGAAAAGTTTACAAAACACCTAAAAAAGCCCTATAGTTTCCCACAATGATTCATCAAGTTTTTTTTTTGACTCATCAATTTTGGGGGGGTGGTGCTGGGGATGACCTCAATGTATGCTAAGCATGTACTATACCACTGAGCTACACTCCCATCTCCTAAATTATCTTTTAAAGACAGGATGTGGTGGCACATGCCAGCACTTGGGAAGTGGAGGTAGCAGGTTCTGAGGCTAGCCTCAGTAACTTAGTGAGACTCTCAGCAACCTAGAAAGACCCTGTTTCAAAACAAAAAATTAAAAGGGCTGAAGGAGTAGCTCAGAAGTAGAATACCCTGGATTTAATCCCTAGTACAAAAAAAAGTAAGGATGTCCTTGTTTTTCCAAGTTCCCTAATTAGGGCTGACCCTAATTCCTTTGGGGAAGAGCTCCCACTAATCCTTCCATAACTCCTGAAAAGTCCTATTCCCTCTGAGCAAAGAGGAGTCCCTTTTTTTGTATAAACCTGAGAAGTGGAAAAAGATGAAAGCAACTATTAGAATTTGTGAGAGAGCAACAGCTTTATAAGTGGGTGTGCAGCCCATCTCAGCACAGTTATAGAGCTAGGGTTTCTTTCATTTTTAGTGAACTGGTTAATCAGTTGATTTACTAATTCCTTTTCTAAGCCATTGACATCCTAATTACATGTTACTCCTCATTTCTTTTTCTTCTTCTTCTTCTCATCCTTTCTTCCTCAGGTATTTATTAGCCATATGCTATAGTATTAGTATAATATTAATATTGTTCCAGGTATTTGTGTGTGTGTGTATGTGTGTGTGTGTGTGTGTTGTAATAAGGATTGAACTCAGAGGTGCTCTACCTCTGAGCTGCACCCCCAACCCTTTTTTTTTTTTTTTGCGGTACTGGGGATTGAACTCAGGAGCAGTCTACCTCCGAGCTACACCCCCAGCCCTAGTTTTTATTCTTTATTTTTGAAACCGGGTCTCACTAAGTTGCGGAGTGCCTCACTAGGTAGCTGAGGTTGGCCACGAACCCGGATCCTCTGGTCTCAGCCTCCTAAATGCTGGGATTACAAGCATGCGCCACCACGCCCGGCTCCCTTTTTATTTTTTATTTTGAAACAGGGTCTTGCTAAGTTACCCCACATTGGCTTCAAAGCAGCAATCTTCCTGTCTCAGCCTCCCAAGTACGGGGATTACAGGTGTGCACCACTGTGCCTGGCTGTAGTATCTTTTTTGTCTTATTATTTTCAACTCCGTGTACAACTTCATAAACCATTGTGCATCTAAGTTCTGAACTAAGCTTTTTTGTTGGCTCTTTTCCAAGAGACATTACTCTTTATTATCCCAGAGAAATTTCTTCCACAAAAAAAAAAGATTCTAGTGAGCTCATTTGTCTAACTTACTGTCACAGAGTTTCTTAGACTAGAAATCGAGAAGCCAGGCTTGGTGGCATTGCCTGTAATCCCAGTACTTGGGAGACTGAGACAGGAGGATCGCAGGTTTGCAGCCAGTCTCAGCAATTTAGTGAGGTTCTGTTTAAAAATAAAAGAATAAAAGAGGGCTGGGGGTTTGGCTCAGAGGTAGAATGCCCCTGGGTTCCATCCCCAGCAACACACACACACACACACACACACACACACACACACACACACACACAAAATAGATATGGTGAACTTCAATATTATCCTGGAAAGGTAAATTCAAATCATTGGAGTATAAAATGCATTATGTTTGAAATATCAAGACTTTAAAACAGTATTATTGAATAAGGAACTCCAATTACATTATAAAATCAGAAAGACAAATATAATTTGTGTAAGTTACATGAGGGAGGAGCTAGATTCCCCTACTTAAGCAGCCTGATGTGATGGAAAGAAGACTAAGAGGACTAAAAGTAAGAGCAGGAAGGGAAAGGGGCATAAATATAATTCATTACATATCCATTATGTTTCATGTCATTTAATTTAATTTCCACATGAAAATATATTTGGCTGTGCACCAATTATGCACTAGGAAGGTCAAACAAACCGTGTTCAGTAGTGTTGCTCTGATTGGTCAATGCCCAGGCTCTACCAGTAGATAGATACTTGAAATATCATATCAAGCCACTCCATGCTACAAAATAGGTAATAATCTGACAAAGTAGTTATCTTTGTCTCTATATATGAGCATATATATATATATATATGATTTTTTGTGGTACTGGGGATTGAACCCAGGGGCATTCTAACTCCAAGCTACACGCTCAGTTCTATTTTTAATTTTTGTTTTGAAACAGGGTCTTGCTAGGTTGCTGAGAGTCTCACTAAGTTGCTGAGGCTGGTCTCCAACCTACAGTCCTCCGGTCTCAGTCTCCTAAGTTTTGTCTGTATTTTAATGAAAGGCTTAGCAAAATTAAGTGAATCCATAGCTAGTGATAGAGCTTCATGTGAATTATCTCATTTACCCCTTTCTGAATATTCCTTATGAGGTAGTCCCTCTTATTATTGGGTATTATCCCAATCTTACAAATGAGGTAGCTGAAGCTAGGGGATTCATTTGCTCTAAACAGCTCAGGTGGAAAAGCAAGAGTTTGATTTGAAGCCCAGACTCAGAGAGGTTCATTCATTCCTTGGACCCTACTGCCTCCAGAGGTCTTGGTCCTGAACTTTTTTTCAATAGAACTGGGGATTGAATTCAGGGGCATTTTACCTCCAAGTTACACCTCCAACCCTTTTTATTTTTTTATCTTGAAATAGTGTCTCACTAAGTTTATGAGGCTGGCCTCGAACCTGTGTTCCCCCTGTGCTGGCCTCCCAAGTGCTAGGATTACGGGTGTGTACCATGGCACCCAGCTTTGGTCCTGAATTTGTCACCAAGCTAGTCGTGCATCCAAATGTTGAATTTTCTGGGTTCCCAGTTTTGTATAGTTTATTTCCATGATCTCTAAGCTTCTTTCCAGCCACAGCCATCTACGCTGAGGTCTAAGTGAAGGGCTTTGTTGAAGGAGTCAAGGCTTTGTGTATACTCCAGTTATTCCCACACGGAAAGCACTTTCATTAGACGACCAGTCATGCCACTCGCCTTGCCAAGTTCTCTCTTGCATAAAGAGAGGAGGCATAGCTCCCTGCTCTCTCTGGCTGGGTGCTTCCCAAGGGTGGCCTGTGGGAACGGAGCATACTGAGGGCAGAGTTAGTTGATTCTGCTTCTGTAACTAAAATTCCCAGGAAGCCACAGCCCTTTTGGCCTCAGTATCTACGCTGCTCAACATAACTTCTGAGAGGCTTTCCTCCTCCTTGTTTTGTACCACAACCAAAATTTGAAAAGTGAAATAGCGGAGTGCAGGCTAGATAAACAATCCACATCAGAAGAGCTTCATTCCCTAGCTGTGGGGCTCAAGCAAGCAGCTCCTCTTTTCTTATCTCTCATTCCTTAACCCTCATAGAGTTGTTTTGAGTACCAAATGAAATAATGGTGTCAAAATGTTTTTTTCTGTTTTTTTTTTTCAGTGTTGAGCTAGAACCCAAGGCCTTGTATGTGCTAGGCAAGTACTCTGTCACTGAGCTACACTCAAACTACTTTAGTGTCTGTGTTGGGAGGGCACTGAAGATTGAATCTAGGGGCATGCTGTTTCTGAACTACACCCCCAGCTCTTTTTATTTTATTTTATTTTATTTTTGTTTTTTGAAACAAGGTCTTACTATGTTACTTCGAGTCTGGATAAGTTATCGAGGCTGTTCTTGAACTTGTAATTCTGTCTCAGCCTCCCAACTACTGAGATTACAGGTGTGTGCCACTATGCTCAACTTCAAACTACTTTTTAAACTATATTTTCTTTTCAAAATACATTATTGTATTCAATATTTCACTGGTTAGAGAATTTCTTTCAAACCATAGAATTTTTGTGTGGAAATGGGTCATTGGTATCTTCTTCAACAGTCGGGGAAATATTTTATATACTCTTACTGGTGCATTGTAATTACACATCATAGTGAAGACCAAAGTAAGAAAAACACGCATGCACACAGCACTTGGTGTATTTCCCTCTGCATCCCATTCTACTACCCCTCCTCCCTCTCTGTACATGTTAGTGAGATTGGTAATGATAACTTCATAAATGAACATAATATTATTTGAACTGCTTCCTTCCTCAGGTCTTCTCTGCCCCCCAATCCCCTTCCACTTTTCTAATTTGATTCTCTTCTCTTTTTCTGAAGTCCCTTTTGCTTCTCATTTTCTCTCTTGCTTCCACATAGGACCCTTAACTTTCTGAGACTGGCTGATCTCACCATAATATTTTCTAGATCCATTCATTTTCCTACAAATGATATAGATTCAATTTTATGTATATAACACATTTTCTTTTTCCATTCACCTGTTGATGGACACCTAGGTTGGTTCCATAATTTGGCTATTGTGAATTTTGCTGCAATAAAGATGGGTATGCATGTATCACTATAGTATTCTCACCTTAATTCTCTTGGAAAGATATCAAGAAGTGGTATAGCTAGGTAACATTGTAATTCCATTCCTAGGGGTGTAGGGGTGTGTGTGTGTGTTGTGTGTGTGTGTGTGTGTGTGTGTGAATGAAAGAGAGAGGGGGAGAGAGAGAGAGAGAGAGAGAGAGAGAGAGAGAGAGAGAGAGAGAGAGAGAGAGAGAGAGAGAGAGAAACAGACTGGGGGATTGAACCTCTCAGCTATACCCCCAGCCTTATTTTATTTTTATTTTCTTTTGAAATAGTGTCATGCTAGACTACTGCTCACTGGATTTGAACCTGCAATCCTCCTGTCTCAGCCTCCCCAAGTACTGGGATTGCAGGCATGTACTACTGTGCCTGCCCCATTCCTTGTCTTTTGAGGAACCATACTGATCTCCACAGTAGTTGTACCAATAGTAGATTGTAAAATCTCACCAACAGTGTATAAAAGTTCCTATTTCTCCACATCTCGCCAACATTTATTATTGTTTGTATTCTTGATTATTGCCATTCTAACTAAAGTTAGATGGAATCTCACTGTAGTTTTGATTTGCCTCTCCCTATTGCTAATGACATTGAATATTTTTCATATATTTGTTGGCCATTAGTATTTCTTCATTTGAGGAGTTTCTATCCAGTTCATTTGCCCATTTTTAAAATTGAGTTATTTGGATTTTTTTTTAGTATTAACTTTTTTGGGTTCTTTTTATATTCTAGATATTAGTCCTTTATCAGAGGAGTAGCTGGCAAAGATTTTCTCCTATCCTGTAGGTTCTCTCTTCAGACTCCTGATTATTTCCTTTGTCATATGGAAGCTTTTTAATTTGATGTCATCTCACTTATTGATTCTCATTTTTATTTCTTGAGTTTTGGGGGTCTTATTGAGGAAGTCTCTACCAGTGCCTATATACTGGGGAGTTGGTCCTATATTTTCTTCTAGTAATTGCAAAGTTTCTGATCTAATTTCTTGGTCTTTGATCCATCTTGAGTTGACTTTTGAGCAGGGTGAGAGATAGGTACCTAATTTCATTCTTCTACACATGGCTTTCCATGTGTAGAAGAACCAGTTTTTCCAGCACCACTTGTTGAAAAGGCTCTCTTTTCTCCAGTGTATATTTTGGCGCCTTTGTCAAAAATTAATATTTCAGTAGTGTTATTCAATATTTCAGTAGTTATAAAGTTTCTTTCAAACCATAGAATTTTAGAATGAAAATAGGTCTTTGGTATCTTCTTCAGTGACTGTTGAAAATATTTTATAAATAAAACCCTTATTTCTATACTCAGGTGTGTTTGTTTGTGTGTGTGTGTGTGTGTGTGTGTGTGTGTGTGTGTGTATGTGTGTGTGCATGTGTGCATTACTGGGGATGGAACCCAGGGGCCTTCTACCTCTGGGCTACACTCCTAGCCCTATTTTATTTTTTATTCTCAAGATAGGGTCTTGCTAAGTTGCAAAGGGCCTCAGGAAGTTGCTGAGACTGGCTGCATACCTGCAAACCTCCTGTCTCAGCGTCTCAAGTACCAGGATTACAGGCATACTCCGCCATGCCCAGCTAGCTCTATTTCTACAGAAACCTTATTAGAAAAGACAAATAAATGAAAACAGGATTCAGCTACTTTCATTGAAGCAAAGGTGGGTGTGCTCAAGCCTTTGTCAATTCTGCTCCTTATCATATAGTGTCCCCTGGGTCTCCTTTTAAGAGTCCTATATTCCTCCAAGAAACAGTTTGAAAATCCACACCTTCATAGACAGATGGACCTGAGTACCAGAAAAGGAAACAGACTTGCCTACTGCCATCTACCTCATTCAGGGAGAGCTGGTAGTAGAAAGCACACAACTCACACACAATATGGCAATGTATTGTCTTTATGCAATGGTGATTTCAATGGAGACACAGGCAAGAATACTTATTGAACATAAAGAATATGAATTAGAGTAAGTACACTTTAAGCAGGTTGTTTTGATTCAAGTATGTTGGTGAGGGGTATTAATGTAGACAGCCTGACTCCAGAACCTATGCTCTTTTTTTGGGGGGGGGCAGTTACTAGGGATTGAACCAAGAGGCATTCTACTTCTGAGCTACACCTCCAGCCATTTCTACTTTTTGTTTTCGAAACGGGGTCTCGGCAGGTTGCTGAGAGTCTCACGAAGTTGCTGAGGCTGGTCTGGAACCTGAGATCCTTCTATCTAAGCCTCCTAAGTACTGGGATTACAGGTATGCACCACCATGGGGGGCTCAGAAGGCTCAGAACCTATGCTCTTTATGGTTTCTGTGTGTGTGTGTGTGTGTGTGTGTGTGTGTGTGTGTGTGTGTGTATTTTCCTGGGGAATGAACCTGGGGGGTTCTACCTTTGAGATACATCCAGATCTTTTTTTGTCTAATTTTGAATAGGGTCTCACTAAGTTACTAAGGTCCTCACTAAGTTCCTGTGGCTGGCCTTGAACCTGAGATCCTCCTATCTCAACCTCCCAAGTAGTGCTATTACAGGCATGTGCCACCACACTTGGCTTCTTTATGTTTTAAGAGCACATACAATAGTGTCTTGCACATAGTAAATTAAATATATGGTAATCCTCTCCTGAGGATTACTAGAGCCTTACTAGAACCAGGAAATATTTGGACAACATAAGTCAGGGAGGTAAAGAAAGGGGAGAGAGAGAACCAAGACACCTAAGCACAGAATCAGATCAGATGGAGAGGCAAACATGGAGTTAATTGTCCTATTCTTAATCACCTACTCCACTTCTCACTCTGTTTAGCACCCCCTCCATCCTTGAAAATCCTCCAGCTTGATCTTCAAGTCAGTGCACTCGAGCTGGCTGCCTTCCTACCACAGGACTTCATCCAAACCTACACCCACACAAGCCATGTGTCTACTCCCTCCTGTGTCTCATTAAATGCCATGTTGATGATCCAAACAGAATGGGAAAATTATGTTTGGGGAGATGTCTGTATGCCTGGATACACTTGGCTAGAGCAAAATTTGCCTGTCTGTAGAAGTTCACACTGATGAAGGAGGGAATTCTGCTTCCTATCCTCTCAGGGTATAGTCTGTAATAAAGTCACATTTGCATTGCACTTTAGACTCTCCAAAGAACTTTTGCAGATGTTTGCACATGTGATCCTCACAAGATACTTGTGAGCTTGGCAGAGTTAGTTTATTCAATAAGTATTTAATGCATCCTACTATGTGCTAGGCCTTGTGCTGAATACGGTTAAGTCCTGCTCACCCTCCCAGGTTAACACAAATGTTGTCTAAGGACTTGGGAGGCTGAGACAGGAGGGTTGCAGATTCGAGGTCAGCCTCAGCAACTCAGTGAGACCTTCAGCAACTTAGTGAGACTGTGTTTCAAAACAAAAAATAAAATTGGGTTGGGGGGTGTATCTCAGAGGTAGAATGAATACCCATGGGTTCAAACCCCAGTACACAAATGACACAATATACACATATCATTTCATTCTGAGAGGACTTCACACCCCACTCCACATCATATCCTGCTTGTATCTTTCATAGAACATACCATAGAACAATATAATTATAGATGGATTTATTTATTGTCTGGCTTCCCTACTTGCACTATGAGCTTCAAGAGGGTTAAGACTTAGTCATGTTCTCCCCAGTGGGGAAGATTTCACAGTCTGGTAAAGGGAAACATACAAGTACACCCAGAAGCATAATAAACTAGTCTCAATACTTCAGAAGAAGTCTGTTTAGAATGGAGACCTAACAATGAGAGGAAAAAATGCTATTGCTATGTGTCACCAAAAGCTTCCCTGAGGGTGTCCTATCTGAGCTGAGTCTTAAAAGATTATGTGATGCCAAAGATGGGCAAATCCTCCGCAGAAGAGAAAGCAACATAGTGCTATGAAGGCACACAACAGCACAACATATTCTAGGAGCTGTGAGTGCTATGCTCATTTCTGGGACATGTAAGAACAGGTGATGAAGGTGGAAGGTGGACCAGTAGAACAGAGGAAAGCTATGGGGGAGGGGGAAGGGTAGGTACTTGGGGATGAAATTGAGCAAATAACATTAAGTGCATGTTAAAAATATGCAACAATGTCGGGCATGGTGGCACACACTTGTAATCCCAGCATTTGGGAGTCTGAGACCGGAGGATCCAGGTTCGCAGCCAGCCTCGGCTACTTAGTGAGGCTCTCTGCAACTCAGTGAGACCCTGTTTCAAAAAATAAAGAATAAAAAATAGAGCTGGGGCTATAGCTCAGAGGTAGAATGCCCCTGAGTTCAATCCCCAGTACCAAAAAAAAAAAAGAAAAGAAAAAAGTTGAAAACTCCATCACAACAATGACAAAGGAAGGGTATGAATTGGAGAGAGATAGAGAGATGAGCTTAAAGAAGCAGAAGCCAGATTAGCAACAGGACTTTGAATGCTGGTCTACCCAATTTGGTCTTCATCCCATTCACAAAAATTCCAGCTACCACTTATTAACTATTTCCATTCACAATAACCATGGTCACTATTTATTGGCTAATAACTTTGAGCTGAGTGTAACATCTTTTTAAAAACTTTCATTATAGAAAAAAATTGTTTTGTGGTACTGGGGATTGAACTCAACTCAGAGACATTCTACCTCTGAGCTACACCTCTAGCCCTTTTTATTTTCTATTTTGAAACAGGGCCTCGCTGAGTTGCTAAGGCTGCCCTCAAACCTGCAATCCTCCTGTCTTTGTTTCACAAATACTAGGATTACAGGCATGCACCATTGTGCCCAGGTTCATTATAGAAAATTTTACACATATGTAGAAGCAGAAAGAATGGTATAATGAACTTCCATATACATCTACTTATTACTCACTTGACTTCAGCAATTATCAACTTATGCTAACTTTTCTGGTGCCTTGATCCATTTTCTGTTTTATTTTTTCTTTTCACTTAGTTTCTGTTTTCAGTGCTTGAGATGGAAGCCAGGCCCTCATGCATGCTAGGCAAGTGCTCTACCACTGAGCGACATACCCAGTCAAGTTCTATAATTTGACTATTGTGAATTGTGCTACTATAAACACAGGTATGCATGTATCACTGTAGTATTCTGACTTAAATTCTTTCTGCAAGGTAATCGTGTCACTCACTCCTCTTTAAGACGTTGAGTCTAATTCTGATTCCCTTGAATTTTAGCAAGCCAAAGAAGGATAACTTACCTAGAACCAATATAGCCAAATTGATGTTGTGTCTTCTGAGATGAGGTCAGAAAAGGTAATGAAGCACCCACCTAGTGCTCGTGGGACACTTGATTAGGAGGAAGACAGTAGGAACTCTGACCATCTTGAGACTGCCATGAAAGAGGCCACATTTAGATACCCCATTCTCATCACACCACCAGATGTAGGTATGGAGCTGTTTTGGACCTCCAGGCTGAGTTCCACTGAGTGGCCTCAGTTGGTGCTACAAGGAGCTGAATTGCCTAGGCAAGCTCAGCTCAAGTCTTGACTCCCCAAATTGTGGGATATAGTAAAATCCTGGGTTTCTGCTGCTAAGTTTGGAGGGTAGTATTTTTTTTTTTTGCCTTTTCTCTGATTTTCCTTCCTTCCTTCCTTCCTTCCTTCCTTCCTTCCTTCCTTCCTTCCTTCCTTCCTTCCTCCCTCCCTCCCTCCTTTCCTTTTCCTTCCTTCCTTCCTCCTTCCCTCCCTCCCTCCCTCCTTTCCTTTTCCTTCCTTCCTTCCTTCCTTCCTTCCTTCCTTCCTTCCTTCCTTCCTTCCTTTCTTCTTTGAAAAAAGAAAAATGTGTGTGGTTTTGAGTATGGTTTATTCCCTCTGAAATTCATGTTAAAAATGAATCCCCATTGTGAGACATTAAGAAGTGGGATCTTTAAGAGGTGATTCCTAATCCTGATCCCTGCACTCATGGATTAATGGGTTCTCTGGAGAGCAGGTCTGCTGTAAAAGCCAATTTGGTTAGGTTTCATATAAACTTCCCATCTCTCACCATGTGCTGCCCTGCACTACTTAAAAGACTACTAGTAAGAAGTCCATCACCAGATGCGGCCTCTCAACCCTGGACCACCACAAGCCAAAATAAACCTCTTTTTTTATATCTGTCAACAGATGAATGGATAAAGAAAATGTGGTATATATACACAATGGAATTTTACTCTTACATAAGAAAGAATAAAATCATATCATTTGCAGGAAAATGGATAGAAGTAGAGAATATTATGCTAAGTGAGATCAGCCAGTCGCAGAAATTCAAGGATCATATGTATTCTCTCTTATGTGGAAGCTGGAGAGAAAATAGGAAACAACAGTGACTTTATGAAAGTGAGGAGACCAGTAGAGTAGTGGCAGGGGGTTGGGGTAGGGGAAGGGAAAAAGGAGACTTAGAGAATGAAACAGACCAAATAATATGTGTGCATATGAATGTATCACTATAAATCTCACTAGAATGTATGGGGAGGGAGGTGGGAGGATGGGAAGGGCGGGAAAGACACCAAAAGATATTGTGTGCATATATGAATGTAACACTCTGAGTCTCACTATGATGTATAATTACAATGCACTAATAAAATAAAACAGAATAGAACTCTAAAAAAGCTTACCTTGTAGAAGAACATATAGGATGATAGATACTATTTCAGCTATCTTTGGAAAACACACTCTGCCCCACCTGTCTTGTTTCGTGTCTACCCCCTTCCTCACTCTCAGCTCCTTTATGGGCTATTCAGAATGAATCCCATGCATTACTCACTTTTTCATCTGCAAAACTTTCTGTATATATAGACTTATTTAATCGTCAGCCCACCTCAAGGAGGTCAGGCATTTTTATTGCCATATGACAAATGAAGTAACGGAAACTAAAGTCACAAAATAGTAGGCGGTTCAGGCAAGATGTGAGCCTGATATGTCAGATTTGAGAGCCTATGCCTTTTCCATATTGCTATTTTTATAATAGGGAGCCCCTGGGGGTTGTAAATAGGGAAATAATATAATCTTGGCTTATTGAAAAGAATTTCCTAGTCACAATGTAGAAGGTAGATTGGAAGGGGCCAGAGTGGAGACAGAGAAACCAGCTAAGAGGTTATAATTAGTCTAGGCCAGTCCTTCTCGGTTTTTAATGTGCATATGAATCACCTATGGATCTTTTTAAAATGTGAATTCTGATTTGGTAGATCTGGAGTGGAGCCCAAGATTCTGTTTCTAACAAGCTGGTGCTTGGCAGAAAACCACAATTTTTTATATTTTTGGTACTAAGGATTGAATCCAGGGGCATTCTATTTCCAAGCTACACCCCTAGTCCTTTTTATTTTATTATTTTTAAATTTTGAAACAGGGACTCACTAAGTTCCTTGGGGTCTTACCAAGTTGCTGCTGAGGCTGGCTTCAGACCTGTAATCCTCCTGTCTTAGTCCCCCCAAGTACTTGGATTACAAGGATGCATCACCATGTCCAGTTGAAGATCTCATCTTAAGTAGCAATCGAGTAGGCTAAGAATGAGAAGAGTGTGAACCAGAGAAGTGATACTGGAAAAAAAGGTATAGCAGAGAGAAGAAAATAGACTGTATGGGAGTTGTTTGTCAAGATGTAGTACTATTCTCATTTTCCAACTAGTTCATAGGGAGCGGTAAGGGAGCTCAAAGATTATATGCCTAGTTAGCAATTAAGCTAGAACCAACACTCAAACCTGTTGATTTCTCATCCCAATCATTTGCCACCCAAAGGGAAGTCACACAATACAGCCACACACTATTAATGTTCCAAGTAAAGCCAAATCACCAAAGTCTTGAACCAATGCACTACACACAAAATTTTGTTCACATTTAGTACATTTTAAATTTATCACCCTTAGCTTGGAGTGGCGGCACATACCAGTAATCCCAGTACTTGGGAGGCGGAGACAGAAGGATTACAGGTTCGAAGACAGCCTCAGCAAGTAGTGAGACTCTCATCAAACTAGAGAGACTCTGTTTCAAAATAAAAGTAAAAAATAGGGCTGAGAGTGTAGCTTCGAAATAGAATGTTCCTGAGTTCAATACTTAGTATCATAAAAATAAATAAATAAATAAATTTATCTCCCTTATCTATTTTGTATATTCTTTTGCATCTGCCACCATTTCTCTGGCAAAAGGTGGAACATATAACCAAACTATCATGTGTTTTACTATGTGAAGTTAAATAATACAGCATTTTCTGGTGTTTAGTTAAAAGTACAAGATAGCTGGGCATGGTGGGGCGTGCCTGTAATCCCAGCCGCTTTAGAGGCTGAGGCAGGAGGATCACAAATTCGAGGTCAGCCTGGGCAATGTAGTGAGAACCTATCTCAAAATAAAAAATAAAAAGTGTTAGGGATGTAGCTCAGTGGTAGAGCTCTTGCCTAACTTGCATGAAGCCCTGGGTTCTATCCCCAGTACGACAAAATAAATAAGTAAATAAATAAATAAATAAATAAATAAATAAATAAATAAATAAATAAATGCAGTAGCATGTCCAGGTGCTATGTTACTGGAATCATGGAACCCGTCTACGCTGGGTAGACTTACAGAAGGCACAGGATTTGATCTGGATTTCATGGGGCAGGAAGGATCTAGACAAGATGAAAGGAAGGAGGGAGGCATTTCCAGAGGTACAATGGTGGGAACAAGACCTGGAGGCAGAAAAATAATGTGAACTGCAAGCCAGTTGCGGTGGCACAGTCCTGTAGTTCCAGCTACTTGAGAGGTTGAGGTGGGAGAATCACTTAAACCCTGGAATTTAAGCCAGCCTGAGCAACATACCAAGACCCCATCAAAAAGAAAGGGAAGAAGGAGGAGGAGGAGGA
>PVLC010001394.1:0-30135 GCA_004027655.1 Graphiurus murinus
GATAGCCTCTTTAACAAATGGTGTTGGCAAAACTGGTTAACCATATGCAGGAAACTGGAAATAAACCCCACTTTCTCACCCTGCACAAGAGTCAACTCAAGGTGGATCAAGGACCTGGAAGTCAGGCCAGAGACCTTGCAGCTACTTGAAGAGGGCATAGGACCAACACTTGAACACATAGGCACAGGTAAAAACTTTCTCAACAGGACCCCAAAAGCACAAGCAGCTCAAAGGAAGATCAATGCATGGGATTGCAATAAGCTGAAGAGCTTCTGTGCAGCAAAGGAAACTATCAAGAACCTCAACAGAGAACCTACAGAGTGGGAGAAAATTTTTGCCAGTTACACTTCAGATAGAGGTCTAATATCTAGGATATACAAAGAACTCAAGAAAATTGCAACTAAGAGAGCAAATAACCCAATCAAAAAATGGGCAAAGGATCTAAATAGACACTTCACAAAAGAAGAAATACAAATGGTCAATAAATGTATGAGGAAATGTTCCACATCATTGGCAATCAGGGAGATGCAAATCACAACTACCCTGAGATTTCTCCTAAGTCCAGTCAGAATGGCAATCATAAAAAATATGAACAAAAACACCTGCTGGCGAGGGTGTGGAGAAGTTGGAACCCTAATACATTGTTGGTGGGAGTGCAAACTTGTGCAACCACTTTGGAAAACAGTATGGAGCATCCTCAGATGAATGGGAGCGAACCCACCATATGACGCAGCAATTCCACTACTGGGTATATACCCAAAAGAATGGAAACCAAACTATCAGACCAATGCATGTGTATTTATGTTTATAGCAGCTCAATTCACAATAGCCAAACTATGGAAGCAGCCAAGATGTCCATCCACAGATGAATGGATTCCCAAACTATGGGATATGTACACAATGGAATTTTACTCAGCCATAAAAAAGAACAAAATCATGATATTTGCAGGGAAATGGATGCAACTGGAAAACATTATGTTAAGTGAGATTAGCCAGTCACAAAGAACAAAGAAGCATATGTTCTCCCTAATATGTGGATGCTAGGGAGAAGATGGGACATAAGAGGGTCCACAGAAGACAAGGTAGAGACCCTCGATAAACAAAGAAGTTGATTTAACCGAAGGGAATGGATGGGGGTTGGGGGGGAGAGCATCCTAAGGCACATGGTGTACTTACACAATTACATCAAGGTCACTCACTGAACTGAACTTGAGAGGGAGGGAGGCAAGGGAGCGGGGTGATAATTGGGGAAAGGGTCAGATGAGAAATGTGTGCACATCTGTGTTTATCAATTTGTACCTAACAAAAATGTATATATACAAGGCACGAATTATTACAATAAAAAAATTTAAAAAGAAAAAAAAATTATCACAAGAGTAGATTTCATTGTAAATGTTGTTGCAGAAATTATTAAAAAGATAATACTCGAATAGGCAAATAAATCATCTTAGGTGGTTGAGTGCCAAGGTATTCTTATACTGTTTGTTTTTATCAGGTAAAATAGTCAAAGTAAAAAATAATTATAAGTCAATTTCTCAGGAATGTTGCAAATGGATGAATTGAGTAGATTTACTAGGTGGTAACTGTAGGCAGGTAGGGTATGGTTGGAGGAGGTAGGTCATTGGGGGTGTGACTTTGGGGACCGTATCTGTTCTGCTCCCTTCCTCTGGCTTTCTCTGCTTCCTGTACCATGAGCTGAGAGCAGCATTTTCCCACCAATGGGCACTGATATCACGGTTTCTGCTTTGCAGCCAGTTAATCATGGATTGAATCTATTTAGCCTCTGACACCATGAGCTGAAATAAACCTTTAAGTTGTTTTTGTCCAGTATTTTGATCACAGTGACTGAAAAGCTGACTAATACATCCCTAATCCTGTGGTAATCACAGGCTATCCTTATTTGAAGCAAATTGAAGCAAAGAAAGAGAATTCTTTCTTTGTAATTATCTTTGATTGGCGAGGTGATTCTGGCTAGAGGGGTAAACTTCCTATGCCTTCTCTCCACATCTGTCAAGATGGCTCATACTGGACACATGCTAATTATGTATTGTTCGTATATAATTTATAGCACATCTATAACGGTAAGCATTTACTTGCAGGAGCCTGGGGGCTAATGAGAAGTTTTTTAGAAACAGCAACTATACAAGGTGCAGACTGAGTCATAATAGAGCTCAGAAGGATGAAATGAGTTGGTGAAAAGGAAAGAATGCAGACTTTTCACACATCTGCTTCTCTTTCATAAGCCTTAGTAGTTTTGTGCTTGTTTTGTTTTGTTGGTGCTCAGGATTGAGACCAGGAACATTCGACCTCTGAGCTAGACCCCTCAGCTTTTTTTTTTTTGTTCAGTACTGGGGATTGAACGCAGGGACCTCTGAACTACATCCCCAGCCCTATTTTTATTCTTTATTTTGAAACAGGGTCTCACTAAGTTTTGGAGAGCCACACTAAGGAGTTGAGGCTAGCTGGGAACCTGCAACCCTCCTGTGGCGGCCTCCCACATCTGGCTTCCCCCAAGCTTTTTAAAATTTTGATACAGGGTCTTGCTAAGTTGCTGAGGGTCTCACTAAGTTGGTGAGCCTGGCTTCAAACCTGTAATCCTCCTGTCTCAACCTTCCAAGTACTAGGATGACAGGAGTGTGCCACAACAGCGGGCTTTTTAATTTTTTTTTTAAATTGTGGTACTGTGGATTGAACCCAATTGTGAATCTACAACTGAGTCACACCCCCAGACCTTTTTTATTTTTTATTACTCAGGCTGGTCTCAAAATTGCAATCCTTGTCTCCCAGTCTACCGAATACTGGGATTACAGGCATTCACCACCATGCTTTGTGATTTTAAAACAAATTGAATGAACACATAAAAGCTATACATATTTATATGGGACATCATGCTATGTTTTGATACATGTATATATTTCATAATGTTCAAATCAGGTCAAGCATCACTATCTCTACACTTATTATCTGTAGTAAAATTATTCAAAATCTTTCATCTAGTTTTTTGAAATATACAATAATTATCATTATCGATAGTCACCCAAGTGTACAATATAATACCAGAATTTCTTTCTCCTCTATAATTGTAATTTATTATCCACTGACCAACCTTTCCTCATCCCTCTCTTCCCACTAACTTCCTCAACCTCTAGTAGCCACTATTCTGCTCTCAAGTTGTATGAGATTCATTTTTTAGAATCCATATATGAGTAAAATTATGTGATGATTGTCTTTCTTTGCCTGATTTATGTCATTTATCATAAGGTCTTCCACTTCCATTAATGTTGTCACAAAAGACAGGATTTCATTACTTTTATTACCAAATAGTATTCCTTTGTCTATATGTATCACATTTTCTTTATCTATTCATTGGTTGGTGGGCACTTAAGTTGTTTCTATATTTTGGCTATTGTGATTAATGCTGCAACAAACATAGGAGTGCAGATTTTTTTTTTTGATGTATGATTTCAACTCCTTTGGTATACACCCAATAGTGATATTACTGGATCTTATGGCACTTCTTTTTTATTTTTTTGAGGAACCTCCATCCTGTTTTCCATAATGGCTTCACTGTACTAATTTACATTCCCAACAACAATGTGTATCCTCGCTGGCACTGGCTATCTTTAGTATTTTTTTATAATAACAATTCTAACTGGAGTGGGTGGTATCATATTGTAGAATTTGATTTGCATTTCCCTGATGGTGAGCATTTTTTCATAATAGTTGTTGGCCATTTGTAGGTCTTCTTTTGAGAAATGTCTGGGTCTATTGCCATTTTTAAATAGAGTATTTGATTTATTGTGGCTGAATTGTTTGAGTTTCTTGTATATTTTGGATATCAATCCCTTGTTGGGTATATAGTTTGCAAATATTTTCTCCTATTCTGTAGGGTGTCTCTTCACTCTGCTGTTTCCTTTGCTATGCAGAACTTTTTAATTTGATGTAATCCTGGTTGTCTGCTTTTGCTTTTGTTTCCTGTGCTCCTGGTGTCATATCCAAAAATTCTTTCCCTATTCCAATGCTGTGAAGCATTTACTTCAGATAACTTTGTTAATTAATTTTGAGTTGATTTTTGTATATAATGAGAGATAAATGTTTAGTTTTATTCTTCTGCATGTGGATAGTCAATTTTTCCAGCACCATTCATTGAAGAGTCTCTCCTTTCCCCAATACATATTCTTAATACTTTTGTCAAAAAACAGTTGGTTAAGCTATTCTACTCTTGGGTATCTTTCCAAAGGATCTGAAATCAGAATATTATGGTAATACATGCATATTCATGTTTATAACAGCACAATTATTTATTTATTTATTTATTTATTTATTTATTTATTTATTTATTTATTTATTTATTTTTGCGGTACTGGGGATTGAACTCAGGGGCGTTCTACCTTCGAGCTACACCCCCAGCCCTATTTTTTATTCTTTATTTTGAAACCGAGTCTCACTAAGTTGTGGAGTGCCTCACTAGGTAGCTGAGGCTGGCCACAAACCCAGATCCTCTGGTCTCAGCCTCCCGAATTCTGGGATTACAAGCATGCGCCACCACGCCCGGCTCATAACAGCACAATTAACAATAACCAAATCATGAAACCAACCTAGGTTTCCATCCACAGATGAATGGATTGCAAAATTATGGGATGTACACACAATGGAATTCTACTCAGCAATAAAGAAGAACAAAATTATGTCATCTGCAGGAAAATGGAAGGACCTGGAGAACATTATGTCAAGTGAGATTAGTGAGTCACAGAAAGTGAAGTGAAGGGCCATATGATTTCTCTCATATGCAGAAACTTAGGAAGTAATTGAGATATAGTAGGGAATTTAGATAATGGAGGAGAAACCCCAATGGAGCGAAAGAGGTGGTCTAGTGAAGAGTGGTGATAATGGGAGGGGGGAATTAACAAAGGAAGCACTCTCACTGACATTATGGACATATTTGAGAATACCAGTGCCAATCTCAAGACCCTGTATGGGGAGGGGGAGGGAGTGAGGAGGGAGCTGGGAAAAAGCCCATGTTGTATGCATGTTTGTCACTATCACTATCAACTACATTATGATGTTAGACTATAATGCACCAATAAAAGTTTTACAAAATCAGTTGGATATATGTGCATGGATTTACTTTCAGGCTGTCTATTTGGTCTATGTGTCTGTTTGTTTTACGGTACTGGGGATTGAACTCAGGGGCATTCTACCTCCAAGCTACACCCCCAGCTCTATTTTTTATTCTTTATTTTGAAACAGAGTCTCACTAAGTTGCGGAGTGCCTCACTAGGTAGCTGAGGCTGGCCGCGAACCCGGATCCTCCGGTCTCAGCCTCCCGAATGCTGGGATTACAAGCGTGCGCCACCACGCCCGGCTTTATGTGCCTGCTTTTATGCCAATGCCATACTGTTTTGATTACCACAGCTTTGTAATATACCTTGAAGTCAGTTAATGTAATACCTTCTGCTTTGTTCTTTTTGCTCATACTGCTTTGGGCTACTCAGAGTATTTTGCAGCTCCATACAAATTTAGTTTTTTTTCTAGTTCTGTGAAGAATGTCATTGGTGTTTTGATAGAGATTGCATTGAATCTGTAGATTGCTGGGGGTAGGATGGACATTGTAACAGTATTCTTTCCTCCAATCCATAAACATAGGATATCATTACATTTTTTTGTGTCCTCTTCAATGTCCTTAATCAATGTTTTAAAGTTTTCATTGGAAAGATCTTTCACCTCTTTGCTTAAATTTATTCCTAAATATTAAATATTTTACTTCTCTGTAGCAAATGTCAGTGGGATTGTTTTCTTGATTTCTTTTTCAGATAATTCACTATTGGTATATAGAAATTCTATTAATTTTTTTTTTGTACTGGGGATTGAACCCAGGGGCATTCTACCTCTGAGCTATACCCTTAGTCCTATTTTTATTCTTTATTTTGAAACAGGGTCTCACTAAGTTGCACAGGGCCTCGCTAAGTAGCTGAGGCTGGCCACAAACCTGGATCCTCCTGTCTCAGCCTCCCAAGTGCTGGGATTACAAGCGTGCACCACCACGCCCAGCTGAAATTCTATTGATTTTTTAATGTTGACTTTTATCCTGCAATTTTGCTCAATGTTTATTGATCTCTCCCCATTTCACATCACTTTAATTTACATTTTCTTTACTTTCCTCTGCCCCCTCCTTAAAATACTGGTTTAGTGATTTATGAGTTTTGTTCCTTTTGAAATAAATTCACTTTTTACCCTAAACCTGCAGTATGCTGCCCTACATTTTCAAAGAAAGAAGAGTATTTCATTGTGTGACCATCTTTGCTTCCCTTCCCTGCCATTGTTTTCTTCTCTTCAGGTCTGTTATACTGTCTTATCCCCTAGAACAACAGGCTGCATCTCAATTTAGGCAGCCTGCCACCTGGACAGGTGCCATGATTTGAATTTTCCCTCCAAAATTTGTGTTAAAATGTAATTGCCAGTCGGGCATGGTGGCACATGCTTGTAATCCCAGTACTTGGGAGGCTGAGACCGGAGGATCTGGGTTCGAGGCCAGCCTCAGCTGCTTAGTGAGGCCCTCCGCAACTTAGTGAGACCCTGTTTCAAAATAAAGAACAAAAAAAATACGATTGGGGGTGTAGCTCGAAGGTAGAATGCCCTGGGTTCAATCCCCAGTACCGCAAAAAAAAAAAATGTAATTTCCGTTGTAATGGTGTTGAGAGATTGAACCTTAGAGAGGTGATTAAGTCATGAGGGGCTCCTGGTAAAAGGATTAGTATAGCCCCCTTTCTTTTTCTGCCTTATGCTCTTGCCCTTCTGTCTTCTGTCATGGATGATGAAGGCTGAAGATCCTTAACAGATACTGGTGCCTTGATACTGAGCTGCACAACCTCCAGAACTATGAAAAATAAATTTCTCTTTTTTATTAAACCCAGCCTGTGGTATTCTGTTATACCAGAAGAAATGGAATAAGATACCAGGGATGTGATGTCTGAGGAGCATCATGAGGTAATCACACTGGGATCATAGAAATCCAGAGATAACCAGGAAGTATGTATTACCTGCAAGTGTTTGATATAGAAACCTCGACATTTCTTTTTTGGTACATTCTATCTCTGAACTACACCCCAGCTGTATTTATTTTATTCATTGTTTGGAAATATGCTCTCTCTAAGTTGCTGAGGCTGGTCTTGAACCTGTAGTCATCCTGTCTCAGACTCCCAAGTACTGGGATTATAAGCATGTACCACCATGCCTGGCTAATTTCTTAACTTCAGATCTGATACAAAGGCTAGAAGATCTGTCAAATGTGATAACAGGACATCAAGGTTGGGGGAAGAGGTGGTCAGTATCTGTGCTGAAAGAAACAAGAGATACCACCAAACAGGTTGCTTACTATTGCAATGAGAAATTTAGTTAGATAAGTGAGGAATCAAGAGAGGCTGACATCATGAATCTATTAACAGCTATCAAAGTCTGGAAGTAAATAAGGTTTAATTTCCTAGGAGGGGAGTCAGCAAGGTTGGTGTCATTAGATCAGGGTAATAGATATGACATGAGTGAGGTCTTTGGCTCAGGGTGGAGGCACAGATCCAGTGAACAACTAAGCATAAGAAAGGCTGAGACCTTGGGACAAGGCCTATACAGAGTGATAAAGAGCATACCTTTGCAGACTTTCATTCATTCTGAGCTTCTATCATGTACCAGGTGCAGGCATTGGGTTTATTGCTGGGTATAATATGATAGATTAGGCATGATGATCCAAGTCCTTGTAACGTTGGGGAATAAAAAAGGCTTCAAGCCAGACCTGGTGGGACACACTTGTAATCCCAGTACTTGGGAGGGTGAGATAGGAAGATAACAGGTTCTAGAGAAGCCTCAGAAATGTAGTGAGGCTGTCAGCAACTTAGTGAGACCCTGTTTCAAAATAAAAAATAAAATAAAGCTGGGGATATATCTCAGAGGCAGAATGCCCCTGAATTCACAAATTCATAATTTATTCCCCAACAACACACACACACACACACACACACACACACACACACACACACACACACACACACGAGGCTTCTGTTCTGTAACTAGCTGTGTAACCTTGGGTAAATCACATAACCTCACTGTGATTCAGATTTCACAACTGTTAAATATTTTGATCAGTGACAGCTCCTAAATTTCTAGACTGATTTGAAGCAAAGTAGGTGTGGTGCACTAAGAAACTTGTCTCAAAGCCGGGCGTGGTGGCTCACGCTTGTAATCCCAGCATTCGGGAGGCTCAGACCAGAGGATCCGGGTTCGCGGCCAGCCTCAGCTACCTAGTGAGGCACTCTGCAACTTAGTGAGACTCGGTTTCAAAATAAAGAATAAAAAATAGGGCTGGGGGTATAGCTCGGAGGTAGAATGCCTCTGAGTTCCATCCCCAGTACCGCAAAAAAAAAAAAAAAAGAAACTTGTCTCAAAGCTGCTTTCACATAACAACCACAGTTTTTCTTTATATTTACATTTACTTATTATTTTTATTGGTGAATTTTAATTATACATCATAATGATGTATTGAGTGATAGGAATATACATGCACACAACTCTTGGAGTACTTTCCGCCTGGGCCCATTCCCTTCCTTCCTCTCCCTACACAAGCCCCTGAGATTAGAATTGGTAATTTTATATATGTAGCATTATTACAACTACTACATTCTTTATGTCTCTGTCTCCCTACCTCTCTCACCTAACCCCCCTCCATCACTCCATTGGGATCTCTACTGTTCTCCCTGATGTTACCCTGTTTCCCAATTTCTATCTAGTTTACACATATAAGAGAGAACATACAATTATTCGTTTTAAGATGGGCTAATCTCGCTTAGCACAATATTCTTGAGTTCCATCTATTTTCCTGCAAATGACATAATTTTGTCCTTTATGGCTGAGTAAAATTCCATTGTTTATATATACCACAGTTTTGTGATCCATTCATCTGTTGATGGATGCATAGCCTTGTTCCATAATTTGACTATAGTGAATTGTGCTGCTATAAACATGGATATGCATGTAGTACTATAATATTCTGATTTCAGTTCCTTTGTAAGGATGCCCAGAGCAGTATCCCTGGATCATATGGTGGTTCCATTCCCAATATTCTGAGAAACCTCAACACTGATCTTCATATTGGCTATACTAATTTGCAGTCCCACCAACAGTGTATAAGAATTCCTATTTTCCCACATCCTCACCGGCATTTCTTATTATTTATGTTCTCTGAGATACCTTCCATGCCTATTATTTATTTATTTATTTGTTCTTCTTTTTATTATTATTTTTATTTTTTTGTGTGTGGTACTGGGGATTGAACTCAGGGGCATTCTACCTCCGAGCTACACCCCCAGCCCTATTTTTTATTCTTTATTTTGAAACCGAGTCTCACTAAGTTGCGGAGTGCCTCACTAGGTAGCAGAGGCTGGCCGTGAACCCGGATCCTCTGGTCTGAGCCTCCCAAATGCTGGGATTACAAGCATGTGCCACCACGCCCGGCTTCTTTTTATTTTTTATTGGGGCATTGTGATCATACATGTATGTTAGGTACAAGCTGGTAAAGGCATACATGCACATATTTCTCATTTAACCCTTCCCCAATTCTCACCCCACTCCCTCCCCCTCCCTAGTTCTCAAGATCCAGTTTAGTGATTGACTTTGATATATTTGGGAAAGTACATCATGGGCATTAGGGTGTCCCTCCCTCATCACCTTCAGTAAAGTCAACTTCTTTGCTTATCTAAGGTTTCTCCTTCTTTATCTGGAGTCCCTCTTATGTCCCACTTTCTCCCTAGCTTCCACATATTAGGGAAGGCATCTGATTTTTAACTTTTTGTGACTGACTAATCTCACTTAGCATAATGTTTTCCAGTTCCATCCATTTCCCTGAAAATTACATGATTTTGTTCTTCTTTATGGCTGAAAAAATTCCATTGTGTACATATCCCATAGTTTTGTAATCCATTCATCTGTCAATGGACATCGTGGCTGGTTCCATAGTTTGGCTATTGTGAATTGTGGGGCTATAAACATAGATACACATACATCGGTCTGATAGTTTGGTTTCCATTCTTTTGGGTAGATATCCAGAAGAGGAATTGCTAGATTAAATGGTAGGTTCATTCCCATTTCTCTGACGATCCTCCATACAGTTTTTCAGAGTAGTTGCTCTAGTCTGCAATGCCATCAACAATGTATTAGGGCTTCCACTTCCCCACACCCTCGCCAGCATTTGTTGTTGCCATTCTTAATTGGGGTTAGGTGAAATCTCAAGGTAGTTTTGATTTGCATCTCTCTGATTGCTAATGATGTGGAAAATTTCCTCATACATTTATTAGACATTTGCATTTCTTCTTTTGTGAAGAGTCTATTTAGTTCACTTGCCCATTTTTTATTAGGTTATTTGTTTTCTTAGCTGTGAGTTTTTTGAGTTCTCTGTATATTCTAGATATTAGTACTCTATCAGAGAAGTAGCTGACAAAATTTTTCTCCCACTCCATGGGCCCCCTGTTGAGGTTCTTGATAGTTTCCTTTGCTGCACAGAAGCTCTTCAGTTTAATGCAATCCCATGTATTGGTCTTCCTTTGAGTTGCTTGTGCTTTGGGGGTCTTGTTGAGAAAGTTTTTACCTGTGCCTATGTGTTGAAGTGTTGGACCTGTGCCCTCTTCAAGTAGCTGCGAGGTCTCTGGCCTGACTTCCATGTCTTTGACCCATCTTGAGTTCATTCTTGTGCAGGGTGAGAACGTGAGGTTTATTTCCATTTTCCTGCATATGGTTAACCAGTTTTGCCAAAACCATTTGTTGAGGAGACTATCTTTTTTCCAGTGTATGTTTTTGGCTCCTTTGTCAGAAATCAATTGACTGTAAACACGTGGGTCTGTTTCTGAGTTTTCTATTCTGCTCCATTGGTCTATGTGTCTAATTTTGTGCCAATACCATGCTGTTTTTATTACTGTGGCTTTGTAGTAGAGTTTGAAGTCAGGTATTGTGATGCCCCCTGCATGGTTCTTTTTGCTAAGAACTAATTTGGCTATTCCGGGATTTTTGTTGCTTCAAATGAATTTAAGGACTTATGTAGGGATTGCTCATGTTATGTGGCATTCAGCACTCACAGGCTCTGACCTCTCTTGGTGAAATCTGACCCCTCAGACCTAGGGAAGCCAGTGGGTGGGTCAAGGAAAGGCCTACCTCCCTCCTCTGCAGCTATAGGTGACAAAATCTGCTCCCATTGGCTCCCCCTCCCCAGCTTCACCTCCCTACCTGACCTGCCCATATAATCTATTGTATGTTCCAATAAAGTTGAGTTCCTGCGACGCTGCCTGACCGCTGACTGGACTCCCGGCCGGTGCTGGGTTTTTGGGGGACTTCCCCGACTCCCCAGGGTGGTGGGCCCGGCCGCGACACTCTCCCTCTCACTCCACCCCGACGGGCAAAGCGGCTGGCCCGCTTTGCCCTACCCTGTGTGGTGTGGGACGTGACAGCTGTTGCGTGGAACGCTACAGACTTATTTTTCTGTGTCTTGAGGAGTGACCTTGGTAATTTAATGGGTGTTGCATCAAATCTGTAGATCACTTTTGGGAGAATGGCCATTTTGATGATATTTATTCTGCCTGTCCAAGAGCATGGAAGATCTTTCCATCTTCTAAGGTCTTCTTTGATTTCTTTTTTCAACGTTTTATAGTTTTTCTTATAGAGGTCTTCTACCTCCCTGGTTAAGTTTACTCCTAAGTATTTTATTTTTGGGTGTGCTATTGTGAATGCAATTGTTTTCTGGATTTCTTTATCAGTGGATTTATGGTTGGCATACAGGAAAGCTTCTGATTTTTTGATTGATTTTGTATCCAGACATTTCTGAATTTGTTGATCAGTTCTATATGTTTTTTGGTTGACTGTGTTGGGTCTTCTAAGTATAGTATCATGTCATCTGCAAAAAGGGATAGTTTTAGTTCTTATTTCCCTATTTTTACACCCTTGATTTCCTTCACTTGCCTTAATGCTCTGGCTAGAGTCTCAAGTACTATATTGAACAGAAGTGGTGATAATGGGCATCCTTGTCTTGTTCCTGTTTTCAATGGGAACTCTTGCAGTTTTTCCCCATTTAATATGATGTTAGCTGTGGGCCTATTGTATATTGCCTTTATGATTTTGAGGTATATTCCTTCTATTCTGATTCTCTGAAGTGCTTTTAGCATGAATGGGTGTTGGATTTATTTTTTTCGGTACAGGGGATGATACCCAGGGTCATTCTACATCTGAGATACACTCCCAGCCCTGTTTTGTATTCTTTATTTTTAAACAGGATCTCCTAAGTTGCGGAGAGGCTCAATAACAGCTTCCCAAGTACTGGGATTACAAGCATGCGCCACCATGCCTGGCTTGGGTGTTGGATTTTATTAAACACTTTTTCAGAGTCTATTGAAATGATCATATAACTTTGTCTTTGGTTTTGTTTATGTGGTGAATTACATGGATTGTTTTTCATAGGTTGAACCAGCCTTGCATCCCTCGGATGAACCCGACTTTGCCATGGTGGATAATTTTCTTGATGTGGTTTTGAATGTGCATTGCTAGTATTTTGTTTAGCAGTTTTGCGTCTAAGTTCATCAGCAATATATGCCTATCGTTTTCTTTTCTAGCACTGTCTTTATTTGGTAATGGTATTAATGTGATGTTGGCTTCATAGAATGTTTTTGGGAGAGTCCCTTTTCTTTCCATTTCATGTAATAGATTGAGGAGTATTGGGATTAGCTCTTCTATAAAGGTTTAACAAAATTCACTTGGAAAACCATTTGACCTTGGACTTTTGTTTGATGGTAAACTCTTTATTGCTGTTTCTGTCTCTTTGATTGCTATTGTTCAGTTTAAGTTTTCTGTATCTTATTCAGTAAATTTAGGAAGGTTATTTGTGTCTAGAAATTTATCAATTTCTTCTAGATTTTCCATTTTGTTGGAGTATAGTTTTTCAAAGTAGTTTCTGATGATCCTCTGTATTTCCACACTATCGATGGTAATATCACATTTTTCATCTCTTATTTTGGTAATTTTGGTTGATTCTCTCTTTCTTTTGTTTAGCTTGGCTAATGGTTTAATCTACCTTGTTTATTTTTTCAAGAGACCAGTTTTTGGTATTGTTGGTTTTCTGTATTTTTTTTAATTCTCCACATCATTAATTTTTGCTCTAATTTTCATAATTTCCTGTCTACTACTGACTTTGGGGTTAGACTGTTCTTGTTTTCAAAAGCTTTGAGCTGTGTCATTGGGTTATGTATTTGGTGATTTTCTGTTTGTTTTTTTTTTTCAATGTGGGCACTCAGTGCTATAAATTTTCCTTAGTACTGCCATCAAGGTGTCCCAGTGGTTTTGATATGTTGTGTCTCTGTTTTCTTTGGTTTCTAGGAATTTTTTAATTTCTCCCTGTACTTCTTCTATGACCCATCCCTCGTTCAGCAGTGTGGTGTTCAGTCTCCATGTGTTTACATGGTTACTCTGGGTCTTCTTAGAGTTGATTTCTAGATTCACTCAATTGTGGTCTGAAAAGATGCAAGGAATTATGTTACATTTTTTGAATTTGCCAGTGCTCGTTTTGTGGCCCAGAATGTGGTCTATTTTGGAGAATTTTCCATGGGCAGCTGAAAAAAACATGAATTCAGTTGTAGTTGGGTGAAATATTCTGTATGTGTCTAATAGGTCCATTTAATTTATGCTATTATTTAGGTCTGAGGCGTCTTACTGACCTTTTGTTTAGAAGATCGGTCTAGTGATGTGAAAGGAGTATTGAAGTCTCCCAATGTTATTGTATTGAGATCTAAATTATGTACTATGGATTCATTTTTGGAATGGTCATCTTCTAAGAGTGATATTCTATTTTCCATGTGGTCTACTATTTATAGTTTGTGTTGATGCCTTCACTTCGATTATTGCATCTTTCATGTCCTTCACTTCCTTTAAGGCTTCTCTTTGATTCCTGTTCAGGGTGTCCAGATCCTTTGTTTATTTGTTCTTTTATTTCTTTCCAGCTCTCCATGCATTCTTTTCTGAAATCTTGTATCATTTCTACTATTAAAGGTCTGAATTGTTCTTCTGGTAATCTTTGCCATTCTGTGTTGGTGAGTTCTGTTATTGTGGGATTGTCGTAGCTTATTGTTTCTTTGCTATTTTTCCTTTCCATGATTTCTCTGTTCTTAAAGTTTATGTCTTTGCTCTTCTTATAGGCTTTCTCTCAATGTATTCATTTCTTATTTTTATTTTCTCTCTGTGAATAGTATCTTGTACTGAGTTGCATTTACTCTAGGGCTTCTGCAGCCCATTGCAATGGTGACATTGGTGGGTTTCAGGTGTTGAATTCTAGGATCTGTTTGTTGCTTCTGTTGTGGGGATTCGTCTCAGAGGCCTGAGTAGGATAGTTCGTGGCCTCTATATTTTTAGGCCTTGATGTGGGATGTGTTGAGCTATTTCTTCTATCAGCAGAGGTAAGTTTATTCTTGGTGTTTGGCAGTCCTTACTGGTGATTTACCTCTCTGGTCCAATCTCTGCAGTAGGGATCTGGAAGTGTCTTCTGGTATATACAAGGACAGGTTGTGTTCAGTGGTGAAGGTTGGGAGAGGGGGTAGAGCTGCACTGATGAATGCAAGAATATGATAAAGTAGAAGGTATGATCCAGTGGAATAAGAATTTGTGTGTGTTAAGGTGATATTTGTTAAATATTATAGATAGTAGATATGTGGGGGGATTCTGGTAGTCAATGTAGAGTATTTAGGTGTAGGGGTATGAAAGGGTCTTGATATGAGACAGGGAAAAAAAGGAAAAAGGAAAGAGGAAAAAAAGTGTTCAGGAAAAGAATGTAGATAGAGAGGAAAGGAAGCTTATAAAAGGGATGAGGAAGAGAGCTGACAGCTGAGCAAAAATAATAAAGAAACCAACCCTCCAAACAAATAAACATAAATAAAAAAGCATTACAAAACAAAAACAGAGTAAAAAAAATTAAAAAGCAGCAGAAACAAAAACCCTGCAAGTATATAAGTATAGAGCTGAGTTGGCCTCTGCAGTCGTTTTGGATCTGTGTCGATATTTCCAGCTTTTAAATGTCTACTCACTATGTTAGATTTTTTAGCATGTTTCAGGCATTCTTATTTGTTCTCTCCATCAGTGCAGGCACGGTGCCTCTCCCACTGCAATCTGGTGTCTCTGACCTCTGCACAGGGCCTGTCTCAGTGCTGCTCTTTGTCTATGTGGGCAGCAGGCATCACTGGATCTGGACCTAGTGTAAGCCCGAGGCTCCACGCTTTCCACAGGCCCTGTCTGCATCTCTCTCTCTGCCTTTGCTGGTGGCAGGTGTGGAGTCCAAATGCTGGGCATTTTCCAGGGTGCCTCTAAGATCTCTATGTCCTGTGTGTTGTGAGTCTGTTCCTGACTTCTGCTCCTATCCAATTGCTAGAAGGGCAGGTGACCGAGTTTGTCATTTGCCACAGTGGCATTTGGCTGCACAGTTAACTTATAATTCAGTGCTGCTCTGGTTCTGTCAGGAGAGGTGACCTGGGGTGTCCTCGCCACAGGCTTAAGTTGGTTGTCCCAGGTGCTTGGTCATGTAGGGATATGCCGCCTGATTTGGATGTGGAATTCTGGAGTCGCTTACTCCACATCTGGTCACTGGTTATGCAGGAGGTCGTTAGATGTCTTGGTGTTAGTAGACTCTGCTCTGGGTGGCTGGCTCAAGGGCAGCGCCCACTCTGTATTGTGTGCCACTGCTGCCTGCATGGGCTCCTTTGCTATCCTTGGTCTGCTTTATGGCTTCTGTTCAGCTGTGCTTCAATTTTCATTACTTTGTTCACTTATTTGCTGCTTCTTTTCTTCCATCATGAAGCTGCTTTTACGGCAGTTTTGATTTGAGCTCTATAGGGCCTGAGGCAAAGTGTTTCTCTCAGTTGCCATTTTGGGCTCCTCCTCAGGCCTTTTTATTTTGAAACAGATTCTCACAAAGTTCCTGAGGGCCTCACTAAGTTGTTGAAGCTGGCTTTGAATCTGTGATCCTCCTGTCTCAGCCTCCTAAGTACCAGGACTACAGGTATATGCCACCACGCCCATTTTATTATGAAAATTTAAACATGTAAGTGGTGAAAGGAGAGTAGAGAAAACAACATATACCCACTGCCTAAATTCTATAGTGGATAATATTTTGCTGTATTTCCTTTTTCACATATCTATCCATCTTCCCATCCAATAATAAATGTAAATTGCAACCATTAGCATACTGTACCCCTAAAGCTTTGGCATGCACATCATTAAATATAATTTAGGAGGAGGATTCAAGGTGGCGCCTGAGCGAAATGCCTTTCCCCAGACACTGTGATTTCGAATCAAATTTGCTAAAAAAAACCCCAGCTTCCTAACAGAAGGAAAAAAAAAGCAACAAAATGGGGCAAAAGCTGAACCACAATGGAAGAGGACTCTGAGAGCTGTTCGGGAAACAAAGGAGACCACCAAGCAGTGGCTCGGCGCGAGCTGCGGGCTCCTCGCGGGCCGCAGGCTCAGTGAAACTGGGACCTGGAACTGTGGCGGTCAGCCCGACACCTAGAACTACAGGCACCACGGCTGACCCAGCGAACAGGCATGGCATGCGCACCCCGGGGACCCAAAACCCTACCCAGGCAGGGATCCCCCAACCAGCCACAGTGACCTGAATGTGTGGGATGATCAGCATAAGCTCCAGTGGGACATTTCCAGGGCACCACTCCAGGGCCTGGGGGACCAACTGCACAGCAGAGCTTGAACCAGGATGACAGCAAACGCAACCTCTTGACTGAAAGAGAGAGGTGCGGAGCTGCACAGATCCCAGGAAAAACAAGGGAGCGCACACCACACGCCAGCGTGTGCTGCAAACCTGCGTGTACCTCGAACCGGCACCATTTTGCGTGCCAGCCCCTCCTATACAACGTCCTGCCAGCTATCCAGACTTCCATTGACCTATTGAGCCCCCAGCAATAGAGAGCAAACAACAACGGAAATACGAGCAGCAGGGATCTGTAAGTTGGATTGCGCCCCTGAGGTGCAGGAGCCCCTATACAAAGGATAGACTCAGACACCCGCCCTTCCAGCCCTTAGACAGAAATGCAGAAGAACCCAGTACACACAGAACATCTGAAAAGGCCCGGCATTTAGACTGTACTCCTGCCATCAGCAAAGGCAGAGAGAGAGTCATAGTCAGACCCTGTGTCTGGATACAAAATCTGTGTCAGACCCTGTGTCTGGATACAGCAAAGTGTCTGGATACAAAATCAATCTTAAAAAATCAGAAGCTTTTCTGTACGCCAACCAAAAACCACTGAAAAAGAAATCCAGAAAACAATTCCACTTATAATAGTACCCCGAAAAACAAAATACTTAGGGATAAATCTAACCAAGGAGGTAAACGACATCTATAAGGGAAACTATAAAAAGTTGAAGAAAGAAATTGATGAAGACCTTAGAAGATGGAAGGATCTACCATGCTCTTGCATAGGCAGAATAAATATCATCAAAATGGCCATCCTCCCAAAACTGATCTACAGATTCAATGCAATACCCATGAAATTACCAAGGGCAGTCCTCACAGACATAGAAAAGTCAGTCCTTAAATTCATCTGGAACAACAAAAAGCCCAGGATAGCCAAAGTATTTCTTAGCAATAAAAATCATGTAGGAGGCATCACAATACCTGACTTTAAACTCTACTACAAATCCACAGTAATAAAAACAGCATGGTATTGGCACAAAAACAGACACATAGACCAATGGAGCAGAATAGAAGACTCAGAAACAGACCCACAGGCTTACAGTCAACTGATTTTTTTACAAAGGAGCAAAAATCATACACTGGAAAAAAGATAGCCTCTTTAACAAATGGTGTTGGCAAAACTGGTTAACCATGTGCAGGAAAATGGAAATAAACCCCATTTTCTCACCCTGCACAAGAGTCAACTCAAGGTGGATCAAAGATCTGGAAGTTAGGCCAGAGACCTTGCAGCTACTTTAAGAGGGCATAGGCCCAACACTTGAACATATAGGCACAGGTAAAAACTTTCTCAACAAGACCCCCAAAGCACAAGCAACTCAAAGGAAGATCAATACATGGGATTGCATTAAACTGAAGAGCTTCTGCACAGCAAAGGAAACTATCAAGAACCTCAACAGAGAGCCTACAGAGTGGGAGAAGATTTTTGCCAGTTACTCTACAGATAGAGGTCTAATATCTAGGATATACAAAGAACTCAAGAAAATCGCAACTAAGAAAGCAAATAACCCAATCAAAAAATGGGCAAAAGACCTAAATAGACACTTCACAAAAGAAGAAATACAAATGGCCAATAAATGTATGAGGAAATGTTCCACATCATTAGCAATCAGGGAGATGCAAATCAAAACTACCCTGAGATTTCACTTAACTCCTATCAGAATGGCAATTATAAAAACACGAACAACAACAACTGCTGGTGAGGGTGTGGAGAAGTGGGAACTCTAATACATTGTTGGTGGGATTGCAAATTTGTGCAACCACTTTGGAAAACAGTATGGAGGATCCTCAGAAGAATGGGAATGAACCTACCTTATGACCCAGCAATACCACTTCTGGGTATATACCCAAAAGAAAGGAAACCAAACTATCAGACCGACGCATGTGTATCAATGTTTATAGCTGCATAATTCACAATAGCCAAACTATGGAAGCAGCCAAGATGTCCATCGACAGATGAATGGATTACAAAACTATGGGATATGTACACAATGGAATTTTACTCAGCCGTAAAGAAGAACAAAATCATGTCATTTGAAGGGAAATGGATGGAACTTGAAAACATTATGTTAAGTGAGATTAGTCAGTCTCAAAGAGTAAAAAATCATATGTTCTCCCTAATATGTGGATGCTAGGGAGAAGATGGGGCATAAGAGCGTCTCCAGATGGAAAAGGAGAGTGCCTCGATAAGCAAAGAAGTTGATTTAACCAAAGGGGATGGATGGGAGCGGGGGCGGACATCCTAATGTTCATCAAGGTTACTGACTAAATTGAACTTGAGAGGGAGGGAGGGCGAGGGAGCGGGGTGGGAATTTGGGGAAGGGGTCAAATGAGCAATGTGGGCACATATGTTGTTATCAATTTGTACCTAACAAAGAGGTATGCTTACAATGCATGAGTAAAAAAAAAAAAAAAAAGAATGAAAAGGTAATTTACACTAAAATATATATATATATATATATATATATATATATAATTTAATATTTATGGTACTTTTTCTTTTTGAGAGAAATTTCTTAAAGTGATATGCACAAACCTAAGTGCCCTATTAGATGAATTGTGACAAGTGCATACATTCAGATAACTCAAGCCCTTATCAAGAGAACAGAACATTTCCTGCATGTCAGAAAATCCCTAATGATCCTTCTCAGCCACCTCTATCCTGTGCACCCTGTATTAGTCTCCTAGGGCTGCTCCAAGAAATTACCATAACTAGATAACTTAAAACAACTAAAATTTTTTCTTACACAGTTCTGGAAGCTAGAAGTCCAAAATCAAGGTGTCCATAAGGCTATCCTCTCTCTGAAGGCTCTAGGGAAGGATCTGTTCCATGCCTTTCTGTCAGCTTCTGATATTGCTGACAATCTTTGGTGTTCCTTGTCACGTAGTCACAGCACTACAGTCTTTGTATGTGTCATCACATGACATTCTTACTATGTGTCTCTCTCTATGTCCCTTTTCATAAGGACTCCAGTCACATTGGATTAGGGTCTACCCTAATAAAATCATCTAAACTTGACTACATGTACAAAGACCCTATTTATCAGAAAGATCACATTCATGGGTACTGAGGGTCAGGACTTCAACATATGTATTGGGGAGACATAACTAAACTCATAGCATATTCCCAGATGCAACTGCTATACTGATTTTTCTCCACCCTAATTTCTACATATTTAATTTTGTATTTTAATTTCATATGAATGATATAGTTCATGTTGTTTCAGGTTTAGCTTTTCTCTTTCTGAGTGATTTTGGGATTCATCTCTATTGTTGGATGTTTAAGTTCTATTTCCTTTTTATTACTGAGTAGTATTTCATTGTATGATATCCCACAGTTTGCTCGCCCAATCTTCTGTTGATTGATGGTCAGGTCCTCCCTCCCTTCCTTCCTTCCTTCCTTCCTTCCTTCCTTCCTTCCTTCCTTCCTTCCTTCCTTCCTTCCTTCCTTGTACTGGGGGTTGAACCCAAGTGTATTATATCTATGAGCTATACCCCTATCTCTTTTTTAATTTTAATTTTTTGAGTATTGGGAATTGAACCCAGGGTATTCTACCTCTGAGCTATATCTATGGCCCTATTTTATTTTTATTTCAAAACAGAGTCTCACTATGTTGCTGAGGGCCTCACTAATTTACTGAGGCCGGCCTTGAACCTGTGATTCTCTTATCTCAGACCCCCAAGTACTGGGATTATAGGTATGTACCACCACTTCTGGCTTTGTTTTTATTTTTTTAATTTTGTTATTTTCTTAATTTTGAAACAAGGTTTGGTTAAGTTGCTGAGGGTCTTGCTAAGTGACTGAGGCTGGCCTTAACCTGTGATCCTCCTATCTCAGCCTCTCAAGTACTAGAATTATGGTTGTGCGTCACCATCACCATGCTCTGCAGTTAGGCCCTTTATAACTTTTTAGCTTTAATAGATAAAGCTGCTATGAACACTGATATACAGGACTTTTGTGGGCCTTTGTTTCCATGGAATTACTGAGCGATGGAGAAGAAGGAAAAGAGGGAAGAAATTCCATTTTAAAAACTATGCCACAAATGTAGTTGATGTTGAGTCTAATGTATTGGGCTGCAATTTTTTTAAACTCTGCTGACACACCTGTGTGTGGGATAAGCACTGACCCAGTACCTGATATCAAATTGATGTCCTACCTGTAGGTAAAAGAGATCTTCAGAGACTCTAAGTGACCCCTTGTAAATGACCTTAGAGCCAAGGTCAGTAATTAAGATCCATTTGCCTTGGGCTGTGCCTATTCCATACTAATTGTTATGGATATTTCATATAGTGACTGGGGTCCATGTGTCTCTGGGCTTTTTTTTTTTTTTTTGCAGTACTGGGGATTGAACTCAGGGGCATTCCACCTCAGAGCTACACCCCCAGCCCTATTTTTTATTCTTTATTTTGAAACCAGGTCTCACTAAGTTGCGGTGTCCCTCACTAGGTAGCTGAGGCTGGCCGAGAACCCAGATCCTCTGGTCTCTGCCTCCCGAATGCTGGGATTACAAGCGTGCGCCACCATGCCCGGCTGTCTCTGGGCTTTTTAAATACCAGTTGCTATTTCTGTTTCTACATTTTTCGACCCAAAGTCCTGGGGGTTTAACATAGATCACAGCCTGGTTTCCAAATTTCACATCATTGGTTATGTTTTGACCATATTCTCACAGAAGGAAAAAGCAGATGAAACTGAGCAGAGTTGGGGATTCTGTTTCTCTAGGAACCACTTGTTGGTATTATCTGGCCATGCTGGAGTTGAGTGAGTGATCCCCCATACTCTAAATGGCTCGATTATGCAACTGGATAGGGTCCAGAGACCTGGCTGCAACCAGCATTTTCTATAGACTATGTTTAGTTCATCTCTGTCTCTGGGTCACATTCCTCTGATTCTGCTTTTGTATTTATTCCAAGCAGGTATCTCTCTTGTTCTTAATGAGTTCCAGGGAAGGAGGTTCATTCCACAGCCTCCTTTGACAGCTTATATTATAGTGCTTTATGATATTGTTAAGAAATGTTTTTCTGTTTCTACTACAGCTCGTTTCCTCTTTTTCTGAATAAGTGAAAATAGAGATGAGGCCACCACTACTTTTTCCCATGATAACCCTTATGTCCTATGAAGGTACTTCAGTGCATTTGCTCTTTTTCCCTGATTTGCATTCAATTAACACATTGGCACCAACTATTTCCCTAGTGATTGGATAAAGCACATTGTTCTGACACTAACTTGTCAGGTCCTGCCTAATGTCCAGTTCTCTGAACCCAGGCCTGATCCTTAATTCTGAAACTCTGCCTGCTGTTTATATTATGGTCACCTCAGTGTCTGATTAATATGGGTGGACACTGTTTTTTATCTTAGCTTTTTTGTGAAAGGATTTTTTAGATTATTAGGTAAGAAGGACCTTGATCTGCCTCTACAGCTAGACTGTGACAGGAACTTATTTTTTACTGAGTTAGCATGTGTGTGTATCTGTGTTGCATATACATGTGTGTTGGGCATGTGTTGAAGGCAGCATATATTTGGCCCAGAGTATATCTAGGCATTTTCAGTGTGGAAAAACGATGTAGCATAATGGCTAATGCTATTGATTCTAGTATGTAGGAAACTTGGATTTGAATATCAGTGTTATCACTTATTTGCCCTTGATTGATATTTATTTATTTATGGTACTCAGGACTGAATCTGGGGTCTTTCTACCTCTGTGCTTCACCCCAGATCTTTATTTTTCATGAAAGAGGGTGTTGCTGATTGCTGAGAGTCTTGCTAAGTTGCTGAGGCTGGCCTTGAACCCACAATCCTCGTGTTTCAGCCACCCAAGTACTGGGATTACAGACATGAGCCACTACACCCAGCTTGCCCATAATTTTAGAGAGGTAAATTATCTTTTATTCATGCCTCACTTTATCCTTATTCTAAAATTAATGTGGATATAATATTACATGTCTGGATGAATAAACAAATTGTGGTAGAGCCATATAGTGAAAAACTATCCATCAGTAAACAAGAGTGGACCAGAATGGGAAATTTTAAGTTATATGTATTTTACCACAATTCAAAATTTAAAATATATAATTTACACAAATCATTTAATTGTACATTTTAGATGGGTGAATTTTATGATATATGACTTTTCTCTCTATGAAGCTGCTTTAAAAACTGGACTTTTGATAAATGTAATGACTTGGATGAATCCCAAAATAATTATTCTGAGTAAAAGCAGCCAGACAAAAAAGAATCTGTGCCATATGATTCCATTTATATAAAACTCTAGAAAATGCATACTAATCTATAGTGATAGAAAGCAGATCAGTAGTTGCTTTGAAAAGGGGCATGAGGGAGGGGGACAATAGAAAGGGTCAGGAAAAGGGGATTATAAGGAGGGGTGAGGTAACTTTCAGAGATGATGGATATGTTAATTATCTTAATATACATATGTCAAAGCTCATTAAATTTATACTTTAAATTTGTGCAGTTTGTTTTATGTCAATTATATCTTTAAAATGCTGTTTGAAAAGATAGCACCATTCTTATATGGCTGGTAGGAGGTTGAAATGAGACAATGAATGAAAATGGCCTCGCACGTGGTTAAGAGCATAAGAAATTGTAACAAAAAATGAGTCATTACACTAACTGCTGTATGCATGTATGTCACTATCACTATTTACTATATTATGTTGGGAGACTATAAGACTATAATGCACCAAAAATGTATAAAAACAAAAAAGAAAAGAAAAGGCCAAAATCGAACAAACAACAAAAAATAGTCATTGAGGTTGGGTGTGGTGGCACATGCCTGTGATCCCAGTACCTGGGAGGCTGAGACAGGAGGATTACAGGTTCAAGACCAGCCTCAGCAACTTAGTGAGACTTTCAACAACTTAGCGAGACACTATTTCAAAAAAAAAAAAAAAAAAAAAAAAAAAAAAAAAAAAAAAAAAAAGGCTGAGGGTGTAGCTTAGAGGCAGAATGACCCTGGGTTCAATCCCCAGTAACACACACACAGACACACACACACACACAGACATACACACACACACACACGCACATGTCAATGTAGGCAGTAGGCTACATGAAAAATCACTCAGGCCAGGTTTTCCTCTACAATCATCTAGCTGGAACTTGTTTTGCCCATATTCCCACAGTGAGAACTCACGTCTAAACTCAAGAAACCAGCAGATCTGGTGTCTGATGAGTGCCCCAACACCACTTCCAAGATGATGTTTTGAATGCTGCATCTTCTAGAGGGGGAGAATGGCACAGGTACCAAAAGAGAGAACACACTCCTGAAATCCTTTTAAGGCATTAAATCCACACATGAAGGGAGAGTCCTCATGGCCTCACTACCCCTTAAAGGTCCCTCTCTTAATACTAACAATTATAATGACAAATTTCAACAGAAGTTTTAGAGGGGACAAATATTCAAACCATAGCAGAGCCCTGCTATGGCCCCACCAAAGCCTGAATTCACCATCCTAGTATTAGTTTTCTGTGCTTTATAGATTCATGAGCTTAATGGCTTGAAACAATACTCATTCATTTTCTAACCCATTCCACTGGGCAAAAGTATGGCTTGGTGGTGTACACCTATAATTCCAGTACTTGGAAGGCTAAGACAGGAGTATCATAGGTTCACAGACAGCCTCAGAAACTGAGAAAGACTCTCATCATCCTAGCAAGACCTTATTTCAAAACAAAAAAATGCTGTGAGTATAGCTCTGAAGTAGAATGTCTCTAGGTTCAATCCCTACAACCACACAAAAAATAAAAAGACTAGGCACAGCTTAGTGTATTCTGTTCATGGTTTCACAAGGCTGACTCCAAGGTGTCTACTGAGCTGCATTCTCATTTGAATGCTTGACTAGGGAAATATTCATTTGCAAGCTCCCTGAAGTTGTTGGTAGAATGCATTGTTTTGTATATCCATTCCTAGAGACCACCTCTCTCTATATGCAGTTCACAAAGTGCTATTTGCTTCTTCAAGGCCAGTAATGATGTGCTTTTCCCTTCAGGAAGAGCTCATGCTCTCTTTAAAGGACTCTTGTCTGATTAAGTCAGGACCACCCCAAGCTCCCTTTTTATTAAGACAATTGATTTGAGACCTTAATTACATCTGAAAATGCCTTCATCTTTTCCCTATAACTTAACCTGATTAGATTAAAGCAGTACTACTCCCCACCCATACTCAAGTAGAAGGGATTATACAAAGTGAAACACAAGGGATCAGCAATCCTGTGTGTGTGTGTGTGTGTGTGTGTGTGTGTGTGTATGATACTGGGGATTGAACCCAGGGGATTCTCCCTCCAAGCTACACCCTCAGCCCTTTTTATTTTTATGTTGATATAGAGTTTAAGTTGCTGAGGCTGATCTGGACCCTTTGATCCTCTTGTCTCAACCTCCCAAGTACTGAGATTACAGGCATGTGCCACTATGCCTGGCAAGAGATCAGGAATCTTGAGAATGATATTAAAAGCTGGCCTTTAATGTTTTTCTGTGGTATGATAGACAGATTAGGACCATCTATGCTGTCTCTTTTGTAGTCTTTTGGCATGTGTGTCTCTCTTCTGCAATAAAGCATTCATTAACCTATTCATTGTTGAACTCAAACAGACTCTTGAAGTGTGCATGCTAAACACAGAGCCATATAGGCCCCACACTTTATGGCAAGTTGATACCTTTATCAACTGGGAGGTCCATAGTATCTTCCTACTTTGTTTCAAGAGGGATTTGTACATGTATATGTGTGTGCATTAAGAAAAATAATGTTTACAACATTTTCTTAACCCCGTCTGCTTTATAGATTGGAGAAGCATTAAATTATAGCAATATCAATTGTAAAAAAGTGCCAGACATGGTGGCATATGCCAGTGCTTGGGAAGCTGAGACAGAGGTTTGAAGCTGAGCATCATAGGTTTGAGGCTAGCCTCAGCAAGTTAGCAAGACTCTGAGAAACTTAGTAAAATTTTGTTTCAAAACAAAAATTTTAAAAAAGGCTGAGGTATAGCTCAGATGTAGACTGACTCTGGTTTTAATCCCCAGTACCACATAAAAAAAAAAAACAAAAAACAATCATATATACAAGTGGCCAAAGCACATGAAAATATGTTCAGCATCATTAGCTATCAGAAAAATGAAAATCAAGACCACAATGGGATAATACTTCTCACCCACTAGGATGGTTGTGATAAAAAAATAATAACAAGTGCTATGAAGGATGTGCAGAAATTAAAACCCTCACATATTGCTGGGGAGAATGTACAAATATCCTGGAGAACATTTTACTGGTTCCTCAAAAAGTTAAACATGGAGTTAACATATGACCTAGCAATTCTGCTCACAGCTATGTACCCAAAATAATTGAAAGCATATAACTACCCAAACACAAATATTCATAGTAGGATTATTTATAATGTCCCCAAAGTGGAAAGAACTGAATGTTCATCTACTGACAAATGGATAAACAAAATGTGTGCTATCCACACATTTGGCCATAAAAAGGAATGAAGTACTAATTTTTTACTATATACGTGAAACTTGAAAGCATTGTGTGATGTGAAAGGAGCCAGGCACAAAAGATTACATGTCAAATAGACAAATCTATAGAGATGGAAAGTAGATTGGAAGTTATCTAGAACTGGAGGGTAATGAGTACTAGGTTTCTCCCTGGCTCCACTGAGGTTTCTCCTCCATTATCTGGAGTCCCTTTGGTATCCCCATTACTCCATAGCTTCCACATATTAGAGAAGACATATGACCCTTCACTTTCTGTGACTGACTCATCTCACTTAATATGTTCTCCCCTCCTGGTCCTTCCATTTTCTTGCAAATGACATAACTTTATTCTTCTTCATTGCTGAGTATAATTCCATGGTATGGATATCCCATAGTTTTGTAATCCATTCATCTGTTGATGGACACCTAAGTTGGTTCCATAATTTTCCTATTGTGAATTGTGCTGCTATGAATATGGGTATGCGTATATTACTGTAGTTCTCTGATTTTGGCCCCTTTGGAAAGATTCCTATTCTCTTTATACAATATATCTTTAATAATTTTTATACTTTTATTGGTGCATTGTAATTACACATCATAATGAGGTACAGAGTGATAGGAATACACTAGGCTTTAAAACAATCTTATTTTTCAGTGCTGTGTATGGGACCCAAGGTCTTACACATGCTGGGCAAATGATCTTGTCACTGACTTCCATCCCCAGTCCTAGAACTGTCTTGTTCAATGTTCCAGCCTTACCTTAGTGATGCTATAAGGTAGTCAGAAAAGATTAATACATCTATACTTAGACCAAAGTGCTGAAGGGAGAGGATAACTTCTGTCTTCACAGGCAAGAAGAAGTGGGGCTGTCAAGTAATTATTTGTAATAGAGTACTCTAGCCAGATTCTGCTTTACATGCATTATCTCAACCCACCTTCTCAACAATCTAGTGAGGTAGGCACTTTTATTAACCCCGATTCATAAGAGAGAAATCTTAAGCTATTTTGTCTATACAAAATTACACAGCAAGGAAAATGGCAGAGGTAAGAGAAATGCAGGTCTGTCCAACTCCAAACTCCATGTTCCTAACAACTAGTTACCCCTACATATTCCCAGGGAGAGACAAGAGTTAAGGGTTCTAGGTTAAATTTAATTAACAAAGGTAGAAGTTTTCCTTTCAGGAAATATAAAATGTGAACTTGATAAATAAGATACATGCCTTATTTATAGATGAGATCTACATACTAAGAATATCAAATTCAGCCAAGGGTGGTGGCACATGCCTATAATCCTAGTATGTGGGAGGCTGAGACAGGAGGATCGCAGGTTCGAGAACAGCCTCAGCAAATACTGAGACTGTCATCAACCTAGAGAGACCTTGTTTCAAAATAAAAACAAAATAGGGCTGGGGCTGTAGCTCAGAGGTAGAATGTCCCTGAGTTCATTTCCCAGTACTACACACACACACACACACACACACACACACACACACACACACACACACAATATCCAGTTTAGCTGGGCATGGTAGTATACAACTGTATTCCCAGTTCTTGGGAGACTGTGACAGGAGGTAGCCTCAGAAACTTAGCGAGGCTCTCCGCAACTTAGTGAGACCCTGTTTCTGAATAAAAAATAAAACTTGTCTGGGGGTATATGTAGCTCAGAGGTAGAATACCCCTGAGTTCAAACCCCAGTACCACAAAAAATAAAGAATATCCAAGTCTCTTTGAGTAAATTTATCAGTTTTCAGTATCACATCCCACAGTAAAAATTACTCTAAAAGTGCAGAGAATCTAGGTTTTATATGAAAATAAAATCTTTGAGTAATTTTTACTAATATATCTTATTCAACACCATTAAAAAGATACCTCAAAGCTGGGCATGGTGGTGCACGCTTGTAATCCTAGTACTTGGGAGGCTGAGTCAGGAGGATCTGGGTTCCTGGCCAGCCTCAGCTACTTAGTGAGACCCTATTTCAAAATAAAGAATAAAAAAAATAGGGGCTGGGGTGCACCTCAGAGGTAGAACATCCCTGGGTTCAATCCCCAGTACCACAAAAAAAAAAAAACCTCAAAATCCAATAGGAATGTGTCTTCTCCAAATCCTGTCCAAAATATAGAGAGTTAAATAGCTCTCGTTTCTTTCCTGATAACTTCATGATGGAGCTCTTCAGAAAATCTTTGTACTTGGGTAGGTTAGGCCTCTCACCCACATCTCAGCTCCCTTCTCCCTATGAGATAGGAATGTAACCCCAAACCTTTGCATATAGGCCTGGGGATGTAGCTCAGTGATAGAGTTCATGGTTACCATGGGAGATCCTGGGTTCCATCTGCAGCACCAAAATAAACAGAAAAACCAAAACAAAACAAAACAAAATTTGCATGTTTTGGTTTCATTTATTTTCAAGACCATCACTTTGAGAGAACTATTTCCCCTTCTCCAATCACTTCTAATACTCCCATCCTTTTATTTTGCTTTGTAAGTCTGATACTTTTATACTGATGGGTGCTGTAGGAGCTGATTAAATCACTCCAAGTCATTCCTCCTGTACACTCTGGGCTTCTGCGAGGTTGGAAAGGGTTTTCAAATAAAACACACAGAGCATTAAAACCATGGGCTAGTCTAGTGATCGTGGATTTAATCCTGGAATTGATTCAGCAGCATAGAGATGAAATTGTTCTCCTCTGAGCAGACTAAAAAAGTGCAAATTAGCCTTCACTCAAGGAGGAAATCCAAGGGGCTCAAAGCACCCTATATTGCAAAATAAATCCTTATACACTAAACAGAATAATAACTCCAACAAGAGAAAACATCTGAGACTTGGGATGTTGTCCAAATCCTGCTGTAGTTTTTTACGTAGTTTGAGAAAGACCCCATAGTGTAATGTTAAGAGCATTGACTCAGCCCCAGACCGTCTATACTTGAGACCTAGCTCTGCCACTTACTAGCTGGGTAACTTTGGATGAATTACTTCAGTCCTCTATACCTTCATTTCCTTACTTAAAAATGATGTATTAATAGTAAGCACCTCATAGAATTGCTGTGAGCACTAAATGAATAATATATATATATATATATATATATATATATATATATATATATACACACACACACACACAAAGGCTGATACACTATCAGCAATTATTATATGTTAATAAACTCAGCTGACTCTAGCAGAACACCACAGTTGCTTCTTCTGTTATGTTTTTCTGCACAGATCCAATGGCTTATCCTTCGGTCACAGACAGTTTCCCTGCTGATTCCCTCCCTTCTTCCCTTCTTCTTTGACTTTTCTTATAGCCTCTTCAAACATCCCCGCCCTGCAAAATGCCCTTTTGCAAGCTGCTGTTAAAGCATCTGCTTGTCAAGGCTCAATACTCTTCCCATCCCAAGACCCAAGATTGCTTTCTTTTCCAGGATCTCCAGCCTTATTAATGAAAAATAGCCAAATCCAGGCTATGGGGTTTATTCTGTAGAGATTCTCAGATGTAAAATAACAGCTGTTGTTTTTGAGAAATCTAAACTGCTCAGATTAGATCTAAACCAAAAGGAATTCTTTCAGACCACCGAGTATACTGAGTTTAACTTCATCAGTTACCTGGAGGATTATAAAATCTTCATTTAACTTACATTTCTTTGCCATTTTCTCCCAACCTTCCTATGTCATCATAATAGCTCTCACTATATACTGATGCCATCTGTTCAAGTCCCTCCCAGAAAGGCTTTTAATATTTGCATTTTGTCCTTTTGTTTTCAGTTACCTAAGCAAATAAAAATAGCCAATCAAGAGTATCAGAGTAAAGAATAAAAACAAACTTAAAAAAACAGTGAGGGAGCCGGGCGTGGTGGCGCACGCTTGTAATCCCAGCATTCGGG